>BGPR01007029.1:0-12325 GCA_013235015.1 Araneus ventricosus | reverse complement strand
ACAGACAGTTAATATTTTCACGGATTTCGACAGAACTTTGATACAAATTTGCAATTCTAGTAATACATTATATGTCAAATTTTAGTTATCTAGCTCTTTACATTTTTGAGTTACTGTAATCGCATGCGGGTGGACGGTTAGAAAGACTGACTTCCCATAGACGGATTTCGGTATGAATTTGATATAAATTTGCAATTTTAGTGATATGACCGCATATCAATTATGTCAGTGTAACTCATCGTATTTATAAGCGACTAGGGCGCTCTGTCCCCTGCTCTCTAAAGCTCGCCAACCCCCAGGAGGATTGCACTGCAATCCTCTCGGGTTTGTTATGCAAACCCTGCTCGCTTCGCTCGCTACAATGAAAACACTGGGTGTCCTAGCACAGTTGTTATAAAATCTTTATATATATATATATATATATAACACCACCTGCTCGCTCCGCTCACCAACACCCAAGAATCACGTTGTGATTCTTTCGAGATCACTATGTGATCCCAGCTCGCTTCGCTCGCTCTCCGTACAGTTATCCGTTTCTGCTAGAAAATTGTGGTATGGTAATTCTGTGGAATGGTAATATTTATAATTCAAAGACGATTAAAAATCAAAATTATTTGCATCAATCAGGAATGAGTCATTTAAAACTTCTTGGCATACACTTCTGACTATTTCTTCAACATTTTATTTCAACGTAACTTCATTCCACCAAACTTTTAAGTTTACAACTGATAAGATAGCGTTTTTTCCAAATCTCCAAAAAAATTTTAAAAAATTGCTTTTTCCACCAAAATTTCAAATATGCCTTCTATACAATGAAATGGTTTCCCCACTTGTATACATGCTTATTCCAATAATTATCGAGTCAAGAAAGATATAGTGTTTTTCTCAGTGTAGTAATTTGTGTTTTAAATCTCAGAAAATTCCAGTTGTCTTAGATGTAACTCATCTTGCAACCTTTTAGCTAAATGAGGACAGTTTAAAGAAAATAATGGAGTGAAACATGTTCATATTAACTATTCAAAATTAAAACCCATAATAATTATTTACTTTTAGCCTTTTATAATTGATAAGATAGCTTTTTTCAAAAAATTCCCAAATCCTTGCTTTTTGCAACAAAATTTTAAACATTCCCACTTTTCATTTAAATATTACACAGAAAAGCTTCCCCACTTGTATACATGCTTATTCCAACAATTATTTAGTCAAGAAAGATATAGTGTTTCTCTCAGTGTAGTCATTTCTGTTTTAAATCTCAGAAAATTCTTGATCGTCTCTTGTCGTAGAATGATGTACCCCATCTTGCAACCTTATAGCTAAAAAAGGACAGTTTAAAGAAAATAGTGGCTTGAAACATGTTCATATTAACTATTCAAAATTAAAACCCATAATAATTATTTACGCTTAGCATTTTAAAATTGATTAGATAGCCTTTTTCAAAATTTTCAAACATCGTTCTTTCCTTCAAAATCTTAGACATGCACTTTTTTAAACGAAATGTTGCCTCTGCACATGTAAACACACTCCTTCCAATTATTATTAAGTGAAAGAAGGTAATCTATTTTTCTCTGGATAGATAGAACTCAGAACATTTGAGCTGTCGAGAGATGAATAAACCGATTTTTCAGAAACTCTTAGCTGAAAAGGACATCCTTATATATAAAACGCTTATATGGACGCAAAATCGGGCCTAATTTGATAATCGCCGTTTGGCAACAGCTTGCAAGTTTGGAGGATTATTTACGTTTGAATCAGCGGAACTCTTGAACTGGTTTGAAGTCTGAAACAACGATTTTGTTTGAGTCAGATCGTTTGAATTAAATAAGTTTGAGTCGTAGAGTTTGGATTAGACAAATGAATGAATGTGTGCTTAATACTGAATGTCCTTATTACCTATGTCATTATACCTATGTCCAAACATCGTGCGAGCTACTGTTATGACTGGCATACTGAGAGGAGAGAGTGTTTTAATTCAACACAGTCGGATAATATCGACGGATTTAAAATTCCATTTCAAAAGATTATAATTCCCTTTAAAAATAGCATTTCCCATAAAAATTAACAAGGCTCAAGGACAGACACTCAAAGTTGCATGCGTACATTTAGAAAAACTATGTTTTTCACCTGAGCAACTATATGTGGCGAGGGCAACTGTACGTGAGTCCAGCCCATAAAACCTCTACATCCTTGGAAAAAATGCAAAAACACCCGTGGAATACAAAAGTGTGTTAGCATAGATACACAAGATACTTAACTATATCAGCAGACTGGTAGTACACTCCTATATAAGCAGTCCAATTATTATCAACCGTCAGAACTTTTAATTTCCACTTACAACATGGAAAATAACGTTACATTCATCACCAAAAAACATTAATAATTCAAATTCCTCACGCACGGATTCGCGGGTAATATCTAGTACCTTAAATAAAAAATAAATTGAAATATATATGAAATATAAAAAGAAATTCTGAAATGGAAACGTGCTCAACTCCCGAAGAAAGCAAATACTAACTGATAGCTTTTGTAGATTAACTCACTTTATGACTGCAGGTTTAATAACGGTTCTAAATTAACTGAACTGATGATACCATATAGACTGAAATTTTCATCGATTTGAGAGGACTTTTTCTCTTTTATTTTTCTATATGGTCTTTTCGAAGCTCTCCAACGCCGTTAAAAAGGCTGTGGAATATTTTCCAACTTTATGTGACGGTGTGAAACATCCAGTGTCCCCACACTTTCCAAAGTGAAACCTTGAATAGGGAACATTTAATCTTTATTCCAACTTTACGTGCCGGTATGAAACATCCAGTGTCCCCACACCTTCCAAAGTGAAACTTTGAATAGGGAACATTTAATCTTTATTCCAACTTTAAGTGCCGGTATGAAACATCCAGTGTCCCCACACTTTCCAAAGTGAAACTTTGAATAGGGAACATTTAATCTTTAATTACGATAGAACAGAAAATCAAGAAGGCAGTAAAATAGAGAGACAAAGATGAAAATATTCTATGCGTTTTAATTGTTACCATCCGTTAATTACTTATATTTAAATAATATTTATAGTCTTTACTCGTTTTGTTATTTTTTTGGTATTTAGAGTTGGACTTAATATCTTTTAATTTTTTTTCTATGCTAATTGGGCAATTGTCAGATAAAAAAAGAGGGCGGAATCGATATCTTTACAATAACGAATGTGAGATACCATGACTAAAATAAACCCTAAAATACAAATACCCTTCCGCCCCCTCCAAAAAAATAAAGCTGATAACTTCAGTAAGTTATCTTATTCTCCTGACTACAGATTTGATAATGGTTTTAAAATAATACATAGATTCATATTGTCCTCTTTGTCCTTTATATGCTAAAGAATGGCTAATGATAACATCAATTATTTTACAAAAACTCTCCGAGATCTTAAAAACAGAGAGATTGTGAAAACTGCTCTTTTTGTTTCTGATTATTTTAAATTATTAAAAAACGAGAATAAAAGAATGCACAGTTTAATACAGTGATTATTAAATTTCCGCGGTTCATGTTTGAGAAATCCCATTTGGTCTAGCGTAACTAGCCAGAGACAAGGGCTCCTGATAAAGCAGAATCTCCAGAAATGTTGAATGAATTGTGACAATATGTCAACGAAGCCTTATATTAAAATTTTAAGTCAATGCTCTGAATATTGGAGAGAATATGATTGGAGTTTGGACTTCTTATGGCACAAGAGCCAAAATTGGTCATGCTGCACCAAGACAAATGGAGGAAATATGAATATTTGTAGGAAGAATTTCAGAGTGCGCTGTACGAAACCGTTCTTTCCATATACGTTCTTGGGTTTCTTATTAGCTGGCCCCTATGTGGTTTCTCCCAGAAACTGAAATTCGGCTTAATGTAATGCCGATATCTTTCTGAATTCTAGCGATATTCAACTGGCGGTTTTATGTAAGCTTCCTTATATACGTATATGTCTTTGAAATTAAGGAAAACAAAATATGCTACAATTTACAGATGCGCAGCTAAATATTATTTACTACAAATACTTATATTCCCTTCAAAATATTTACTTGAAATTTTAATATAATGCTACTCTGACATATTGTCATGCATTCTATAAGTTTGCTACAATTTGGCTGAACATTCTACGTGTTATAAGCAAAAAGTACGTGACAATATGTCAGCGAAGCCTTATAATAAAATTTTAAGTCAATGCTTTGAATATTGGAGGGAATATGACTCGAGTTTGGACTTCTTATGGCACAAGAGCCAAAACTAGCCATGCTGCGCCAAGACAAATGGAGGGAATATGAATATTTGTAGGAAGAATTTCAGAGTGCGCTGTACAAAACCGTTCTTTCCATATACGTTCTTGGGTTTCTTATTAGCTGGCCACTATGTAGTTTCTCTCAGAAACTGAAATTCGGCTTAATGTAATGCCGATATCTTTCTGAATTCTAGCGTTATTCAACTGGTAGTTTTATGTAAGCTTCCCTATATACGTATCTGTCTTTGAAATTACGAAAAACAAAATATGCTACAATTTATAGATGCGAAGTTAAAGAATATTTACTACAAATACTTATATTCCCTTCAAACTATTTACTTGAAATTTTAATATAATGCTACGCTGACATATTACCATGCATTCTGTAAGTTTCCTATAATTTGGCTGAACATTCTACGTGTTATAAGCAAAAAAATATGCGGAAAAATTTGGCATTTTTATGGAAAAATTCATATATTTTCCTGAATATAAGTGCTATTTTTACAAAAAGGCATTTAAGTACAGCGCAAAGAAAACAAAGCCATTGATGAACGTTGCGACTTAGCGACTCCAGCTTTTTTATACTTCGGTAGGATCCAAAATGTTTTTCTTCTTCATCAAATTCTGGTTGTCCCCGTAACTGTCCTCTTTACCGAATCTTCACTGTAAAATATGAGTTCAAACATATTCTTTACATGACCGAAGCTCATGGAAAATTAATCCAGCCCTGTCGGGAGATATTCGAAAAAATGTGCAAATCTAAAAGATATTCGAATTCATTGACCTCTATATGCTACATATTTGCAGCACTTTTGATTTGCTGAAATTATTGCAATTGCAGATATCCTGTCCCTATTCATAGTACGCCTCAGAATATATTTTATTCTTAATGTTGAACAGCAGAGTTCAGGCTGTGGTGCAGTTACAGGAATTTCTAAGATGAAAAATAATGATTTCTTTATTCTGTCCATAGGCTGTGATGCTTTTAAATTGGAATGCAGTTACAGATGTTTGTTAAGAATTTCTGTTCTTTGCAGGAATCTATGCTTTTTCTAAGCCAAGGCTTTTGAAACTATGAGTCAGGACCGCAAGCAGATTTTTGCAGTAATCAGTTGGGATCACGAAAGTTTTAAAAGTGTCATCTTTCAGAGCTTTCAGCAAATGTATGTAAAAATTTGAAGAAGCTATTTGGATTACAAAACATTTAATTAAAATTTAACAGCAATAAAAAACTTTTAAATTATTTTTTGTTTATCGATAAGCGGCCTTTATTTTCTTATTTATTTACATCTTTGTCGCTCTCGAAAAAAAATTTCGCATCGGAAAACCGTTTAATTCTCCGTTTTTAACATCCCTGTTACTACATATTCAACGGTACCTCATTCACTTTCAAAACATGGGAGGAAAGCATGCCCTTTGTTACTGTGCCTGAGCAGCAGAAGGTTAGCTAGTTAGTTATATAAACGTCCCGTTTTGAAGCAACACGAGGGTTATTTTTTGGAACGGACCTCGTAATTTTGAACCACGATCAGAAGACGAGGACGATACCTGAGCTGGCACAACCTCTTCAATCGACGTTTGTCAACTACGTATGATTTAACGTGCAACAGGCTCCATACACGGAACCCTCCGGCCCCAAAGCCGAAACCTTACACGAAGACCACTGCGGCCTACGCAGCAGAAGGAAATTAGGACTAGTTGAAAATACAGACCTGTTTAAGTAGTTTGTTTCCTGAAAATAGGCGTATTTCGGATAGAAAAATGACGTAAAGTAACTTAATTTATATCGTAGTTTTCCCCTTCTTTTCTTCAGAATACTGAAAGCAATGAAAGGTGAATAGCGTTAGGTTGTTGATAGATTTAAATTTTCCAGCTAAATTAAGTAAACTAGTAATTTAGCTTATTCCCTGAAAAGGGCTAGGGGGTGCTGTAGTTCCGCAGTGCTTGCACACGAGCAGCACCTAGTTATTTCGATTAATCCGAATGCATGTTACCACTCTAAACCGATTGCGTTTATAATTAAAGTAGTATTTTATTTTGTAGTAATCATAAGAAAATAAGATGGCAATCGAATCCGAATTATAGAATATAGATAGAGTTGAGTCGACCTATAATACTCAATTTATTTCATATGTAATGTTAGTGTAAGTCCCCACATCCAGACGGCAGCACGATTCAGCTTTTATTTAACGTACACTTTTATTTTGTACTTGATTTTGCACTCACTTCCTGTTGTACTAGAGCTTTCACATTTTACACACTTGTGTGCTCTCGATGACAATACACTATAATTTAAAAACTTAATTATCAGTTAATCGATTGAATTTTTATTTCGCATTACTGACATCATCTGGTAGCGTATTCGAGAAAAAACGATTTCAAGAATCCATAATATTTACAATAATGAATTATAAATTAAAGACTAAAAAGTTTAAAATAATTAAAGTAAAAAATAGTACAATAATAAACGTTTTTAACTGATATTATTAAATCTATTTATTCATTTGATTTTGGATATAGAACGCAAGAAATTTAAAAACAAAAAATATGCGTAGTTTTTGAAGTATAGTAAGGATATTATTGAAGTATATTGTTCAGTATAAAATATATACTATAAAGCATGTTATTCATTTCAGAAAAAAGTACTGTTGAAAGAAAACTTTAACAATATATTTTTTTTAATTTTAGTTCTTTCATGCTTGAAAAAATGGAATTTTGTTATTAATTTTTCATTCGTCTTTTGATGTATTCGACTTCAGAAATTTTGTATATTTGTGGTGGTGCCAATGACAATACAGTATTTTCAGAACTTAATTATCAGTTAATATCAATTGTTTCAATTAAATTTATATTGCATACGAGAGGCGACATCTTGTAGTGAATTTCGAAAAAGGTTGATTACAAGATCCTACAATACTAGCTGATTCCACGCAGAGCATCTGTACGCGATTATGCATATACCATGATTTTCCTGGCGCTTCTTTAGCCAAATCGGCGATTCAGCGCACCACGAGATTTCGCCAAGACAAAATTTCGACAGGAGGCTGTCTCTGCGAAACGGCCGCTGGTATTGAGGGGCGTAGACTTACTTACCTTACTCAACTGTGACTAAAGTAGCTCGTTTTGTAGATTTCATACAGTCCGCTAATTTGAGTGGCGCTGCAGTCACTCTAAGTTGATATTTTTCTTATACTCGCTAGCTCTGTATGTTTTGAAAGAGTAGTTCGTATTCATGCTGTTGTAGGTCATTCCTGAGATGACAATTCAGTTCAATTAAATTAAAGGTATGATTCTATTTCTAATTGTTCATTCTATGTAGATAAATTCGCTGATTAGTTCGAACTAGCCCTTTTCATTACACATTTTTTGGTCCGTCGAGCCGGAGTGCTTGTGACATATTCTATTTTGTATTTATCGTGAAACATTCAAAAATTGCCTAAAACTAACTAAATTTATTCTGTAGTTATTATTTACTAAAATAATTAAATGTTTCTGCCATTCTTGTATTTGTGCTCTTATCAAAGCTAAACTGTTAAAAGTTCTGGTTTCGTTTCATTTTCAATTGGTTCCTTTGTGTATGACGTATAATTGATTCATAGACAATTCTTTCAAGTTAGCATGTTTAGTTTCTAGTTGTTGGTTCCTTTCTGCACACCGTATATCTGCGGTTAACGTATTTCTTTTTTGTTTTTTTTCTAAGTGGCGCCGTTTAAAAGCGTAATTTTTCTGATTTAGTTTATTTTCGTCGTAAATAATGGATATTAAGGCGTTGTTGAAGCAAAAAAAGAGTGTTAAATCCTCGATTACAAAACTGCTAAAGAAAACAGAGGATGAAATTCGGGAATTAAATAATGTGAGTTTGCTGGTTAGGAAAAATCGGTTCTTAGAATTGAGAACTGAGATAAAGGATATTTTTAATTCCATTATACCTAGTTGCGAGGATAGAGACGAGGAAACTTACTGTACGGAAAAGGACGACATTTTAGATGAGTTAGAGGCAGTACTTGTTTCTATAGACACTCAGCTTGTGCCTCCTGTAGTGAATTCGGATTTTGAGGCTAGAAAGCAAAATTCAGACCAAGTTTCGGTCTCATCTCAGTCGGCTGAAGTGAAACTTCCTACGTTATCCCTTCCGATATTTTCTGGTGCAACTGAGGAGTGGCTTGCTTTTTCTGATCTTTTTGAAGCTGCAGTTTCCAACAATCAAAATTTAACGGGAGCACAAAATTACAATATTTAAAGGGGAGTTTAAAATCAGATGCGTTAAAAATTGTAAACTCTTTATCCATTACGAATGATAATTTCGAAATCGCTTGGAAATTGCTAAAGGATAGATATTTTAATAAAAGAGAAATAGTGTCCTCCTTAATGAAAAAGTTTATCAATATAACACCCTTGAGTGGAGAATCATCCACACAAATTTTAAATTTGATAGATTCTACTAAGGAATTCGTAAGAACGTTGGAGTCCTTGGAATACAAAATTGATCTAACTACAGATACCCTTTTAATGCATATTATATTGTTTAAGCTTGATACAAATTCAAGAATTTGGTTTGAGAGAACCTTTTCCACTGATGTCATTCCAAAGTTGGATGAACTGTTACAATTCCTTGCAACACAAGCGAGATCCATCACGAGTTCAACTTCTAAAAGAAACGTTCAAAAAAAGGTGACTTTGGTCGCTTCCAAAGCCCAGTCACAATGTCCTCTGTGTAATAAAGATCATAGTCTAAGTAAGTGTGAGAGCTTTTTAAAATTGTCAGTTCAAAAACGTTCGGAATTTGTTAAATCTAACAACGTTTGTTTCAATTGTTTAACACAATTCCATGGCATTAAAGCGTGTAAAAGTAAATTTAGATGTCGTACGTGCAAAAAACCTCATCACACTTTACTTCATTTCGAATCTGTTAGTGGAAGGGGTCGACAAGCGTCTGGAGAGTTATCAAACTCGAGTAAACTTTCAATTAATGCTCCAGTGTTTAATCCTGCTTCTGTTTCTAATGAGAGTAGTTCAAAGGAAATTCCAGATAATTCACAAACAGTAGATATTACATCTTGCATTTCAAACGTTAGCCCTAATGTCGAAATTCTGCTCTGCACTGCAGTTATTCGCGTAAAGGATCTATGGGGTAATTATCAGGCATGCAGATGTTTACTAGATAGTGGTAGTCAGGCTTCACTCATTACAAGTGAGTGTCTGGAAAAATTAGGTCTAAGAAAGCAAAAAGCTAATATTCGAATTTCTTGTTTAGGCTCTGCGGATACTCGAACAAATGGAATTGCTCAAATTCAATTCATTCCACATTTTCCATCTCAGAGCTCCTTTAAAACTGAAGTGTATGTAGTGAACAAAATAGTGGGCATGCTCCCACACCAAAATTTAGATTTGTCATATTCTGATCTCTTTAATGATCTTACTTTAGCTGACCCCATGTTTCATAAAAGTAGTCAGGTAGATATTCTTCTAGGGATCGATCTCACATTACCATTGTTGAAGGGTCAAACATTGTCGATGGGCGAGGATAAGCCTTTTGCCGTTCGTTCTGAACTTGGTTGGGTGATAGGTGGTAAAGCTTCTTCTTTTAGTCCAACTCTTCATGTAAATAACATTCATTTAGTGTCAGATGATCTAATTCATAAATTTTGGGAGTTGGATTCTGTGCCACAAACACACCCTCTCACTTCTTTAGAGAGATCTTGCGAGGAATATTTTAGAGAGACACATTCAAGAGATAAGGATGGCAGATACATAGTTAGGTTACCGTTTAATTCATGTCCTACGCAGTTAGGTCAGTCTAAGCAAACAGCCATTCGTAGATTATTTAGTATTGAACGTCATCTCAGTTGTGACCCAGAAAAATACAATCGATACCGTCAATTTATGAATGAATACTTAAATCTAAATCAGATGATAGTAGTTCCAGAGAGTGAATTGGATAAACCCAATTCTTACTATCTCCCTCACCATGCTGTACTAAGAGACTCTAGCAGTACTACAAAACTAAGAGTAGTGTTCGATGGATCATGCAAGACATCATCAGGACATTCACTTAACGACTGTCTTATGGTTGGCCCTCGTGTGCAACCAGAACTCTTTCAGATCCTAATTCAATTTAGAGTGTTTCAAGTCGCTGTGTGTGCTGATGTGGAGAAAATGTTCAGACAGATAAAAGTCCACGAAGATGATGTTGATTGGCAGAGAATTCTTTGGAGAAATTCACCTGAGGATGCTATTAGGGAATATCGCCTAGTCACGGTGACATACGGGACTGCCTGTGCACCCTTCCTTTCAACGAGAACCTTGAGGCAACTCGCACTTGACGAAGTGAAGAATTATCCATTAGCATCCAAGGCGACACTTTGCAATTTCTATGTTGATGATCTTTTGGGAGGAGCTGGTTCTAGAGAGGAAGCTATACAACTTGTAACTGAAATGCAAACAATGATGAAGAAAGGCGGTTTCCATCTGCGGAAGTGGATATCAAACGAACCTAGTATTTTTCGTGAAGTTTTCATCGACTCCCAAGAGAAGGAGTTTGTTCACCTGGATGACGGGGATTGCAAGGTTCTGGGACTAGGTTGGTCACCTAGTCTGGATGTTTTTAGGTTTACTGTGGTTCCGGACCAGTTGGAGGCAACTTACACCAAGCGAGGAGTGCTCTCCCAGATGGCTCGGGTTTTCGATCCTCTTGGACTCTTGTCACCTTGTGTCATATTCATGAAGATATTACTCCAACAGTTGTGGCAAGGGAAATTCTCTTGGGATCAACCTCTTCTTGATGAATTAAGTAGTATTTGGAGAACCTTCCAAGAGGAACTTCATCTCTTAAAACGTGTGACTTTTCCTCGATACGTACTTAAACCTAACGCCGTAGTGGAGGTACATGGATTTTGCGACGCTTCGGAGAAGGCATACTGCGCAGCAATATATATCCGATGTATTTCTATTGACTCAATACGAGTAAGTTTACTGACATCTAAAACTAGAGTGGCACCACTTAAAGTACAATCCCTTCCGAGACTAGAGCTTTGTTCTGCCTTACTTCTTGCAAATTTGTTACAAGCTACCTTGCCTGCGCTAACAGTGCGAATTTCTGAGACATTTGCGTGGTCTGATTCCAAGATCACACTGGCATGGTTGAAGTCCGAACCGAGAAGATGGCAACCGTTCGTAGCTAATCGAGTTGCACAAATTCAAGAGCTGACTCATAAAGTACACTGGAACTTTGTGAGCGGTCTGGAGAACCCTGCTGATTGCGGTACGAGAGGAATACTTCCAACTAAACTAGAACAGTGCGACTTGTGGTTCAATGGACCTGATTGGTTAAGGAGTTCTACTTTTCCGAATGAAGAGTTTGAAGAAAATCCACAATTACAAGAAGACATGTCTGCCGAAGCTAAAAGAACATCCAAGGTGATTATGCTGAACGTGGTTGATGAGAATTTTAAGGTTGAAGTTTTTCAAAAATTTTCGTCTTGGAATAAGTTGAAAAGAATAGTTGCCTATTGTTTGAGATTTGTGAAGAACTGTTCTCTTGCTACGTGTCAAAGAAAAAGGTCCTTCTTAACAACAGCAGAATTAAACGAAGCCGAGAAATGAATTGTTAAATTCATCCAGCGTGATCATTTTTCGATGGAAGTTTCCTATTTTTCGGTAAGCAAGCAACTTCCTTCGAACAACAAGATTATTCCCTTGACTCCGTTCTACGATGATTCCGGAATAATTCGTGTCGGTGGTAGATTAAAAAATTCAATGCTTACAGAATCACAGAAACATCCGATTTTGCTTCCTAAAACCGATCATGTTGTGAACTTAATCATCACCGATTATCACCTGAAACTTCTTCATGCCGGTCCGCAACTTATCCAGGCAGCTCTCAGAGAGAAATTTTGGATTCTTTCAGCCAGAGATGCAGTTAGAAGAGTAGTTAGAAAGTGTATTCCATGTTTCAGAAATCGCCCAAAGCTCGCCGAACAAATCATGGGAGAGCTTCCAAAGTCTAGAGTTTGTCCCTCTTCTGTATTCCATCGAACGGGTCTTGACTTCGCCGGCCCATTCTTGATA
>BGPR01007028.1:47917-74629 GCA_013235015.1 Araneus ventricosus | reverse complement strand
CTCTTATACAGCAGGTGTGCCTCTGGGAGAACTAACCACCCTCCTGTTCAATGTCCATTATCTCTACCCTTTGACCTCACAGTTCGTATTATTATGCTTTTAGGAATTTCCATTTTATTATTAAAATCCACAAATTTTAAATTTTCTCTTCATATAGCTGCTACATTCAGATTTATCCGAAGAAAATTCTGATGTAAGTAGTATTGTACGCACCATTTTGATTATTCTCTTGGCTTTTTTAAAATGATGTCAGAGGTAATAATTTTTTTAAAATCTGTTAAATGTAAATTATACTTTGTATGATTTATTCATCATTAAGTTTATGCGAAGGTAAATCCATTTTTTTACAATTAGTTTTATTCATTATATATACATTGTTGTAATGGATGCTTTTTTTCTCTAATCTGTTTTTATCATAATTAATATAGATCTTACATTATGTTAACGTCTGTTTAAGAAAGTTATATGTATACATCACGAGGATGTAATGATGATCCTCTCAAATTTTGGCTAGATCTTTATTTATCTAGTGAATGAATAGCTGTTGTGTAATTGGGGGGACCCTGACTCACCATCCCTGACATTGAACATGGATATTTTTGGAAATCATTAACAAAACTAGCCAAGTTCCCATTACATAATAGATTGAAGTGATGGCATGAAAGTATTTCACACCAGAAGCAGAAATGGGGCTAGAGTTTGCCCGACAGGGGGACGAGTGTAATAAAATTGGTCTTAAATTTTCGCCAGATTATTTATCAAATACAGTCGAATACTCCGTACAAAAATTCCCCCCCCGACAGGGGGGCACAGCATCCCCGATGGGGGGCCTGCCCCCCTGACCAGAAGAGTAATAGAATGCTTGGGCCATTCATTTATTGGAATATAAGCTGAATATATTAAAAACTGTATGGAGGGTTCAATTAAAGGGGGTCAGAGTCTATTTTTGCCCATTTAGATCTAACACTGCCATGGTAGTGTAGAAATGTTATATTTTCTGTGCAATAATGATTCAAGTCCATAATTTAATTTGTATCCACTAGGGAGTAAGAACAATTAGAAGTCCACACTTTTTTAAAAGCAGCTAATCAACTTCAAAGTCTGTTTTCTTGGAAATGAATCACATGGACTTAAGTATATTTTAACTCTGAACCCTCCATCTACAGAGTGACTTTTAATTAACCTACAACTTTTAACTGAAATAACTTCTCAGAATCTCACTAGATGGCGCCACGAGTACATGCAGTGGCAGAGGGTGTAAAAGGAATTTGTTTCACATCAGTTCCACACCATTTTGAAAATGTCATATTCAATTGAAGATCATATATTTATTGTTAAAAATTGTATTTATGTAGCAAAAATGCCACACTATTGCTACGGAAGTGGTCTGCAACATTCAAAAACTGATCAATACCCAAAAAATTATTCAGGTGCATTGCATTGGCCACCTTATTCACCAGATCTGAATCCATGCGATTTCTTTCTGAAAATATGAAAGATTTAGTGTACAAGAAGCTGACAGACTTTATTAGCCTCAAAAGGTCCATAATTAACTCATTTGCAAGCATTAAAAGAAAAACTCTTGAGCTTGTAACTGACAACTGTGTGACTAGATTGCGCAATTGTATCAGCTCCGACGGTTCTCACTTTGAAAACAATCAACTTTTCAACGTTCTTTTCAATAAAAAAATGTTTGTAGTGCTATCTGCAACGACTCAAGAGTTATTTCAGTTAAAAGTTGTAGGTTAATTAAAAGTCATCCCTTGTATATAATAACTCGACTTCTCCTACCCCATATGCTTTAGTCATTTTGCTGGGTTGTTGAAATTAAATACTCTGCTAGGTGTATACACGAAATAGAAAAGACAATTTATTGATGTGAATGTATTAATCTTTTTTTGTATATAATATTTGATGTCAGAATGCAATTGCTTAATTTTTTTATTTTCAATAACTGATGCAATATTTTTAGATTTAATGATTTATATAGGATAGTTTTGTAAAATATAAAAAAGGTGCAAGTGATCCATGAGGATTATGGTAATTATGAAAATGACAAGAGGAAACTTCATGGAAAACAGATTTTATAACTAATAATTCATTTTCAAAATAACAGACAGCATGGAGCCAAAAGCTCTTGTTCGTCTCAAAATACGCAGCTCAGTAGCATAGAAAAAGCACATCTTGGTGATGTGTACTTGTATACTTAAGCTCATTTAGTGCTAGATTGTCGATTTACCCCAATGTCTATGATATTTTAGTTTAACTTAAATTTTAAACAAATAGTGTGGTTTAATGTAAACCAAGCTATTGCTATGCAAGAAGTCTGTAGAAAATTCCGCACTTATATCTTATTTGTACTAATTGAGAAAGATGTCAGCAACAGAAATATGTAGGATAATAAGGCTGTGTTGATTAAGTCATTGACTTTCTTGACATAATTTAATTAGTGTTTTAATTTTTCTTTTAACAAATTTCAAACAATGTATTTTAACAAAAACCGAATATGCTATCGCAGAATATGGTTAAAAATCCTATCTACTTATTCATCACTGTAGGCTTTGTATTAGTTGGGAAAAAGGATGTTGACTGCAAAATAATATATAGGATAAGAATACTTTAGTTGAAATTTATGGGCTCAATATTCTCAACCTGCAAAATAACTGAAACAGAACTAGTATAAGACAAAATAAATTAGTCTGTTATTAATGGTATTGCAGCAAAAGGCAACAGAATAAGCAAAGAGAATGATTTTCTGTCAAAATTGCTTAAAGACTTATTCATGTATGTAATGAATGGGGATTCCAAGTAAAAAGACAAGAATTACAAAAATTTATTTTCAATGACATGTGTTCCTCGATATATTTCATGAGGAAGGTTCAAGGTTAAATTTATATGCATTATAAAATATTTTCAAATGTGAAAGTTCCTCTCATGATAAATATAGAGATAGTGTGAAAAATGTATAAAAACTACAGCAGGAGCAAAGGGTAAAAGGTTAGGAAACTAGTAAAAGACAAAGAATACGAATTAAAAGGCAATCCCCATATAATGGAATTCAACATTGAGTTCAGAAAGCTGATTTGGCAATTTAAAAGGGGTTCATGATGAGTAGAATTATATTTTATGTTGTTTGAGTCAATAAATGTACTGCTGAAAAAATTACGAAGTCTAAATTTTTATACAGTTCTATTTAGTAAAATATTCTTGACATACTAATATTTTTTTAAAAGTTCCACGTACTTTTTTAGCAATACATTGATTCAAACAATATAAAATATAACTTAGTCATTTAAAGAATTTTTCAATTAGAAATATACAGGGTGGTCATAAATTATTGGACCTATTTCAAAAAAAAAACCCCTATAATGTAGCAATTTTGTTCAAATGAGAGAGTAGCTCAAAAAGTTTTTTTTCAGATAGGTAATGACCGTTATGGCACACTAAATCTACTGCAACAGTAGATTCCCAAAGCAAGTGTCAAAATGGCTATTGTGCAGCAGAAGGCACGTCTCTGGTTCCAAGAAAGCAAATCAATTGTAACAGTTCAGATGTTTTTGGCTAGAGTATTAAAATTATCAGTCTCCAAGTAAGAACTCCATTGAGCGTTGGCATGAGCAATTAAGGAGTGAAAGTCTCCCTCCCCATTCAAAAACTTTGCCCGAGTGTAATGGTCGTTTCCTGTTCCCTTAAATTGATCATACCATTGTTTGATGGAGTTCTTATTTGGAGACCAACAATTTTGATATTCTAGGTGAAAACATCTTTGAGCTGTTACATTTTATTTATTTTCGTGGAACTTGAGACCTGCCTTCTGTTGCAGGGTAGCCATTTTGAGATTTGAACTCAAAATGGCTATCCCGCTGCAGCAGATTTAGTGCCCTGTAAGTGATGCATTACCTATATATATATATATAAAAAAAAACCTTTTTTGAGCTACTCTCTCGTAGAAAAAAAAAGAAGTTGCTACATTACACAGGGAGGGGTTTTTTTTTATTATTTTTTGAAAATGGACCACCCTGTAAATTTATCTCTAACATTTTAGAAATTAGTTATTGGGAAATGATTAGAGTGGGCACCTCAAATATGTCTAAATACTGTCAAACAAATTATTCATTACAGCATAGACATTGTCTTTTTTTACTTTTTTGTATACAAAGAGAAAGTTTTATAATCTTCAAAAAATTCAAACTCGAGATTTTGACGAATCGCCACGTTTCAGACCTCCCCGAGAAACAATTTTAGAATTATGTCTGTCTGTGAACACATCAACTATTAGAGCTAAAGGGATGAAATCTGGCATGTGATCTGGACACATAATTTGTAGGTTTCTAACAAATTTTGGACAAAATCTGTCTACGGGAAGTCTGTCTGTCCGCGTTCATGTGAACACTATAACTCGAATAGCTAGATATATAAAATTTGGTACACAGTTTTAACATCAGGAATGTAGGTCCGTAGCAAATTTTGGGCCAAATCCGTCAAAGGTCTGATTGTCTGTAAAATCGCATACTTTTGAACGCAATAACTCCTTTAAAAATTTACTTAGATAAATGAAATTCTAAACTTAATTGTAGATTTGTGTCCAATTTTTGTATCAATCGATTAAAAAGAAGGTGTTCAAATTGCAAGTTTAGTTTTCTTTATCTGAAGCAGCCCTGTTGCATAATCACACAGCTTCTGATTTTACTTCCACCTTGTTGTGTCAAACGACAACCTCGGAAACTCGTGGTTTCACTTATTTTTTTCTCCCCACTGCGTTAGGGACACTTGTTCGTTTTACTGCCTTTTAGCTCATTTTTTCTCTAGATTGGTTAGGGAGTATACGGGAAAGTTTTTTTCCCCTGCTAGTTTCAGAATGAAAATTACACAAGGCACTTACATTGGATTTTCAAGTTACTGCTGCTAACTAATAAAATCCATTCTAATCCACACTCTAGTGACTTAAATCCAACAGACATTTGTAGGTAATCTGTCATTTATTAGCTTCATAAAAGCAGAAGCAAAGAAAACTTGCAAAATTGTGTGCAATATATTTATAACAAAGTCACTCTTAACACACTAAAGATGTCTGAGCTCAATGAAGACATTATCAAAATAAAGTGGTCAGAATGGCACAGAAACTGAAAAGCATATTAATTTGTAAACTATTTTTTTAACCAAATTGATTTTCTTTTGATAATATCTAAGTATTCATCAGTTTTCTAATGTAACTTTATTTACATTAATAAATATGAAAACTTATTACGATAGCATAACTTCACCTATGTATCAAAATCCTGTTTGCAAAATATTTCATTGTATTTGATACTATGTATTGAAGATTTTTAATGCACTTAAAGAAAAAATATTCACATCAATAAAAGTTATGCTACTACTCAATTTGTGATGGAATTTATAGAATATATATAAACTTAAAAATCATAAATACCTTTTACTTAGTAAACAATTATTTACCATCAGGACAGTAAAAGCATGCACATAATGGATTTCACACTTTATTCAACAAAAAATTAATAACAATCCAAAATCTTGGATATACACATTAGGTGTTTAAAGATAGAACATAAGTCCATCGCTATGTCCCATCATACACCCTTTTAAAATTTACAGATGATAATAGAATTTTTGTTGATTTTCTGTGCTAAAAGTCATCTTATAACATCAAAGTCCTTTTTAAATGTTGTATACACGCTTAGTGTTATTACGAGTTGATTGGAATACTTCCTCTATGGGAATACTTTTCAAAGCAGCTATCTGTGCTGCCACATGTATAGCCAAACCAGGATGAGACCATCGCATTCCTTGGCAGCCCTAAAAAGTAAACAAATAAAAATTTCAAAATTAAATACAGTAAATTCTCAATTATCCGGAAAAATTAGAAAATGAGTTTTTCTAAAAATTTTTTATCCACGCGCCGTTCCATTCACGCATACAATTTATTTCTGGAATGCAACGTCTGCTCCGCACAGAGGGGCATAGAAGGAAAAGAAAAGCAATATACAGTACTGTGACGTAAAAACAGACTTGTTTTATGGGGAGAGGTTCAAGAGCAAAGTGAGAACAAAAGAAAAAAAGGGATCAACACCTTTACTGGCAATCTCCACCATCCCCAAAAAAAGTAACGGGACAGAATCGGTAAAAAAAATAAATAAATAAAATAAAATAAGAAAAGAAATAAAAAAGAAAAGAGAAATAAAGATAAAGAAGGGTTACTCCAGATTGGTAAGTCTCATCTTTTCCTTTATTTAGTCTCCGAATACTGGCAGATGTTAATTCCGATTACGTAATATCACGTGCGGGAGAATTGGAAGCGCGCGTATTGCACAATAACTTGCGATTTTTTAAAGATAATTAGTTTTGATATTCAATCTGGGATTTGTTTGTGATCATTTAAAAGAGTTTTATTATTCTTGCCGAGTAGAATATTTTTCAGTTTCGTTGGCTATTTTTATATGATTATATTTTATTTATTATTTATGGTAAAAATTCGGCTACAGATCGTACTTTTTTTATCATCAATGTTAAATTAAAATCTTTATATCTTTTGTAAATACAGAATTATGGAAGATACAGAAGTATTCTTAAAAATTATATTTAATGCACATTTCAAACTGACAAAAACAAATTATTTGGCCGAAAAAACCTTTTAAAAAAAAGGCTACCCCCCCATTTTTCCCGTCATACTCAACTATCCAGACATCGGCGTTTCCCGAGCATGCCGGTTAGTTAAGCTTTTACTGTAATAAAGAAATTAATGTATTCATCAAGTTCAAGAAACTTTATGGATCTCTGCAAATTAACAGTACAATCTATGATTTGATTTCAATGTCTAAACATGTTTCACGATTACTTCATAAACTTTGTTAGGAAATATAATGAAGCTGTGTTTTAATTTAAATATCAAAATTGATCAAATAAAAAATTTCAAAATATCAAATAAAAAATGATTTAATCCATAAAAATTGAAAAATACTGGTTAGCTCTACACTTAAAGCACAATTTTAATGATTAAAATACAGAGTAATCAAATATTAATTAAGTCAAAACAAACAACCCAAGTAAAAATTCCAACAAAATCGATTCTTTGGTTTAATTGGAATTTTGGATACAAAAAATCAAATCAAAATCTTGGGTTAGGTTAGGTTATATTAACGTCCTGTTTTTGAAGCAACACGAGGGCCATTTAGGGAGAGACCTCGTAATTTTGAACCACAGTCAGATGACGAGGACGACACCCGAGCTGGCACCCCCTCTCCAAACTTCCGCGCCACACCAACGGGAGGACATTTGGCCACTACATATGATTTAGCGTGCAACAGGCCCCATACACGGCATATTTTCTGTGGAATCAGGTTTCGAACCTGAGGCCATGCGGTCCCGAGGTCGAGATCTTACCACTAGGCCACCGCGGCCTTCAAAATCTTGGGAGATTTTAGTATTTAACTTCTTATTCATCTCGTTAAGCAAAAAAGGTAAAGTTTTCAGAGGAGAGGTTCTTGATAAAACTGGTTACAACATATAAATATCTAATCACATCATCATCCTTTCTGGTAAAAAAATGGATGTTTATGACAAGTTAAAATTAATGATAAAGACATGCCAACTTATCTGATTATGAAGTTTTTTGCCCCACCCCCCAACTTTCAAACTACCCATCTCAGTATTAAATTAACAAAGATGATTACAAATAAACAGAAAATTAAATCTTTTTCTGGCCACAACAAAAACAGTATCCACTTCCTCAGCAGAAAATTACTAAGGAAGTTGTGCCAAGTTTGCTCATATTTTAAATGATATTTTCTATACTTATTAGATTAAGCTAGGATTTAAAAATTAATTATGTAGTACAATTTTTATGCATTACTGATAATTTCATGATTTCAATCCTCCAAAATCTTTTTTCAGACTATAATGCATATAAATTTAATATTTAGCTTCTTTTCTTTTTTTATAAAAAAAGATAAACATAAATCAATACCTGCAGACACAGAAGGTGTTCTTATACTTTTTAAAGAGTAACAAATAGAAGTTTTTAAAGTTAACAAAAATAACTTTCTTTCAAAACTAATAATATTTTCTAAATGCCAAGTTTGCTACTCTTTTCTTATTCCTCATCGTTGTTTTCAGCAGTCCAAATGAGCTGTCTTTATTTTTAAATAATTCTAATATTTAGTATTCTTAGATGTGCAACTTCTTGCTGTCTTGACGGAATTCTGACACTGATCACAATGGGTTTACAGCTGGTATTCTGTCCAGCAACATGAGACATTAAGATTAAGTTTCATTTCTAGTTTGTATTTTGGTCAAATCTACTTATTTTCAGCTTTTTGTTATATAGGAAATAAGCATTAGTCATTAATTTTAGTGCACTTTTAGATTTTTGGGAATTCTTTCTACTCTGATAACAAAATCAAAAACTATATATGCCATATGAAATTTACTATTCTCATTACTCCTATTTACATATTAAACACTATAATCCTATCCTAGTAAATTATCAATTTATAAAGTACTTGCAAAAGATACCTTTAATGATCCATCTGAAACAAATATATAATGATAAATATATGCATGCTTTCAAACTAAAAATACAGAAATCAAGATACTGACCCTTTTTGGAATAAAATAAGGAGCATCTGTTTCTAGCAACAAACGATCCAAAGGAATATTCTTTGCAACTTCATGAACCGATTCAGCCGAAGGAAACGTTACAACATTTGTAATTCCAATACAAAGATTTGGAAATTCATTTAACCATTTCTGGGCCCATTCCCAAGTATCTGTGAAACAATGCAGGTGGATAGTGTAATTGATTGGGAGGATCTAAATAAAAGGAATATCACATAAAAGTTTTGAACACCAGTGAATATTGTAAAATCCAAACATAATTCATAAAAAAGGTCAATTCAATGCAAAATACATACATTGCAATAGTATTAAAAAAATTGTTAAAATTGCTACATTAAAAATTACACACCTCTTTCATTATCCCCATTGCATCGTCATGAGCTTCTCTACAATGAATAACAACAGGCAATTGTTTTTCTAAAGCTATCCTTAACTGCCTCCGGAAAACTTCAAACTGTGTTGTCTTCAAACAGTTATTCCTGGAATTTAAAATATAA
Organism: Araneus ventricosus; assembly: GCA_013235015.1. Lineage (NCBI taxonomy): Eukaryota > Metazoa > Arthropoda > Arachnida > Araneae > Araneidae > Araneus > Araneus ventricosus. The sequence continues at coordinate 65,501 of BGPR01007028.1, read as the reverse complement.
ATTGAGAATATTATAAATAGTTGACTTTCAAATATTTGGCAACTTCTAGACCTGAGAATGGCTAGATTTTTACGAATATTAAAAAAAAGTACAAGAAATTTTAATGTTTAACAACCTTACTGAATAAAATATTTCTAAAGAATTTAATGAAAAAAAGATTCTTAGAATTTAATTCAATTATAAAATTGTTTTTCAGAGCTTTAATCATAACCCTCTATATTAACCTTGAAAAGAAGCTAAATAGCAGATGGGCTGTATGGATCATTATCTTCATTGTTGGCAGTAGTAACAAGAACACAGCTTCAACTTGTGGAGGAAATACTGATAATGATGATAGACATCTGTTTGACTTAATGGTAGTGGATTATCAAGTGTGGAACTGCTGCTTTGTACTGTTTCCTTGATATTTAAGAAAATATATTGTGCAGTTTGATGCTTCACATACTTGCGTCTTTCTCTAAAAAGTTTAACTTGGACCAAGTAAATATCCATGATTTCTTGTTCACTTGCAATATTTCACTGCTCTAGTCCAGCCAGGACCTCAGCCATCAACCCATTATCACACATTTTTAGTTCTTGCACATACTTTTGTATGGAATATTGGATAGCTGTAGCTGTCATGTGTGGCAATTTGTTAACCTGTCAAAAGAGATACTTTCTCTAACATTTTCCTCATTTTTGGCTCTATTTTCCTCTTCACCACTACCTGTACAGGCATTTTTCAGTGTAGCAATGAACTGTAGCTGCATAAACAACATCTTAGCAATTCCATTTATACTTCCTTGGCATCAGATGATGATGATGAAGCTGTTTGAGATGTATGCTCGCTCCTTGGCTGCTTTATCTCAAATTATCCAAAGATCAAATTCTGAGATCGCGAAACTAAGAAAAAGTCAATGAAAGTAATAAAAAAATAAATACATGAAAAAAAAAGTGAATTAAAGGTTAACATGAATATGGTGCAAAAATTTCAGAATGGCGAAAATCTGCCTTTTGGAATGAAAAGAGAAAGACCCATGAGAAAGAAAGTGGGAGACAGCCCATCTCCGCATGAAAAAAGTTTCCTTGAAGTTCAAAACGTTGACACTGAAAAAGCAAATGTTCCAGGGTTTCTTCAACTTTGCATAAAAAGCAAAATGATAAAGATGCAAATCGGAATCTGAAAAGTTTAGCACTGGTTGGATACGTTTTAGTACGGAATTGAGAAATAAGAACATCATTCTTGCGACTGGTAGGAAAAATTTGGAGTTGAGATCGGTTTTCGTTTAAAAAATAAAATTCGTGGTAGTATTTTGAATTTTTCCATTCATTTTTGGCTTCTTCTTGAATATAATTTTTCATAGAAAGTAATAAATCTTCATGTGATATCCATTGAGAGATCAGGGAGCTTGGTGCTTTACGGGCCAAGGAGTCCACGTATTCGTTTTCAATAATGCCTGCATGTCCAGGGGGTCCAAACAAACTCGATGGATTGAATGTTTCCAATAATTTTGTAAATTTCATGGCCGAGGAATTTGATTACACTTTTGGAATGAATATTTGAACACTGTAGTGCTTTTAATACTGAGAGGCTATCACTAAGTAAAACGTAATGTTGATTATCGTTGATGAGATTATTGATAGTGATAAGTATTGCAAGGGCTTCACTAGTGAAAATGCTATTATAATTGGAAACGGAGCCAGCCTTAGTCACTCCAGTTGTAAAATTTTTGGACGCTATAGAGCAATTTTCGTTAGACTTTGAAGCATCTGTTGCTTGGCATCAGAATTACAGTGGGTGGCCAAATTAATGTGAACACTTTAAAATTTCATATTTTTTCGAATATCTCTCGAAAATCTGCATAGATTTTCTTAGAATTTTTAACATGTAAACATTAGGCTTGAGCTATTTTACAGTGAAGATTCAGTCACGAGAACATTTAGGGGACCGTCTACAAATTGATGAAGACGAAAATTATTTTGGCCCACACCACTTCACAGAAAGCTGATAATGAGTTAAACCTTTCATCCATGGTTATATTTTACATGCATAATATTTACATGCAATTTCGTAAATTTTTCAAAAATATTTGAGAAGATAAAGGTTTTCATCAAAAATCCCAAATTTTTCTGCATGTTTTGCTTATAACATGCAGAGTTTTCCATTCAATTGTACAAACTTACAGAATACTTGACAATATGTTAGAGAAGCATTGTGTAGAAATTTGGAATAAAAAATTCGAATATTTTGGGAAATATGAGCAATTGTAGTAAATAATTGTTTACTGCGAATGCACGGAATGCAGAGTAAATTTTCTTTCATAACTTCAAAGCCAGGGCAACTTATGTAAAAATTCCAGTCAACTATCATTAAAATTTAGAAAGATATCATCGTTACAACGTGGTGAATTTCGATACACTCTTGAGAGAAGCTAAATGATGAGGTGTTTTCCACAAATTGATATTCTTGAATCTTCGAATAGTAATATTAAATATTATGGAAGTATAATATCCCGAATACCCATATAAACTTGTTAATTAACTACATTATTTAACATTATTATTATCAGGATTATTATTGCCCTACATATCTGACTTCGAAGTTATGAAAGAAAAGTTACGGTACATTTCGCGCATGCGCAATAAACAATTATTTAATACAAATGCTCATATTTCCCGAAATATTCAATTTTTTATTCCAAATTTCTACACAATGCTTCTCTAACATATTGTCAAGTATTCTGTAAGTTTAGTACAATTGAATGGAAAACTCTGCATGTTATAAGCAAAACGTGCAGAAAAATTTGGGATTTTTGATGAAAACCTTTATATCTTCTCAAATATTTTTGAAAAATTTACGAAATTGCAAGTAAATATTATGCACATCATATATAACATAACCATTGTTGAAAGTTTTAACTTACTGTCAGCTTTTTGTGAAGCGGGGTGGGACAAAATAATTTTCATCTTCAATTTGTAGATGGTCCCCTAAATGCTTTCATGTTCAAAATTCTAAGAAAATCTATGCAGATTTTCAAAAAATATGAAAATTTTAAAGTGTCCACATTAGTTTGGCCACCATCATCTTTAACATAAGAAAAAGTCCATGCATGAGCTGCTTTTCTTTGAAAATTCTAAGCTCGTCAGCAGTGTCTTAGTTAGAATGAGAAATAAAATTTGGCAACACTTTATGCCATCCATTTTTCAGTATTGATGTTTTCACTGATCTTTCCAAGTGCAGAGAGTCCTAGCATCAGGAACAGAATATTATTCAAACCAATCTCAGTGGTAACCCACCCATTTTTGTTTACAAAGTAATGGGCAGGATGGAAAGGGGGGGGGGGGGGGAATGCATGTTAGCAAGTGCAAGCAAGACTAAACCAGGATTCTCAGGAGAAACCTGTAACAATTGGAAACTCTGGACCTAAGAACTGATTATCAACTACAGCACCATAAAACATAAGACTTCTAGTCAACACTTCTAGAAAATAGTAGCATCCCAGTGCAGTAAATTTGAAAGCGTTTACTAATACCCATGCCAGGAAGACCACAGGAAACAGATTATCCATGGTAAGATGCCTGAATATCAAGATATATATTTACAAATAGACTTAAAAACTTTAAAATCCAATCAGGATAAATAATAAAACATGCTCCAATTTTATTTCATTGCTTTGAATTATAGATCTCTATGGTTTTAGTTTTATTAACATTTATTTATACACATTGTTCATTTCCATTTCAACCTGTTTTAAAGTGCTTAATAAATCAATTTGTATATTTGTTACATACAACATTGCACACACACTTAATAAGATGAATGCCCAAGTACACCTTTTGTATGCTTATGTAAATGCCGGGTAACGATGAGTTGATGAATTACTATTATTATTAAGGCAGTTAATTCAGCAAACAGCACAATATACAGAACTAACGGAAAATGTTTTAAATGGTGGGCTTAATCATTGCTTACGTAGAAGAGTGGAAGCAAAACTTTGCAATATATACAAAAGAAACTAATCTTCTTCAGACACAAACAAGAAACAAAAATATAAACACAGAGAAAATATTTCATATATCATCAACGAAATTACATCATTGGGTAAACTTGCGATGTATACAGAGATAAAAGGTTCGACATAAATTTTTAAGTATTAAAGCAACAAACACATTTATGCATTAAAATGAAAATTTATATAAATTTTTGAATTTTTTTAAAATTAAAAACAGAACAAAACATGTTGTAAGGTAAACTAGTGAAAGAATATCAAGAGATTTTTAAATAATACACACTATATAAATTTTTAATTTTAAAAATAACATGTTAAACTCGATAGAAACTTAATTTGACAATAGAAATAAACTATCAGATAACCATACTAGTTTGCATGCAATACAATATATATTTTATTTCTTTTCTACCTGTCTAAAATAAGCAAGCTCAAATATGCCTTTATTTTTTTTTTATTCACGATAGTTGCAGTAATTTTACAGTGATTGAAAAATTTACAAGGATACACAATAATTTAAATTGCATTTTGGCTGAGATTTACAATTCAGGTTTTTAAATAAATTAGTAAAAATTCATGCATATCATAGTATAAATCATTGTATAATTTTTAAGTGTGTGATATTACAACACAACTTATCTGATAAAAATTAAAAGGCTAAATAATAAAAATGCAAAAATCATTTCAAAAAGTGATTTCTAAACATGAATACCTATTTGAATAATCCAAACCAATTTCTCCCAAAGCTCGTACCTTGGAATGTTCTAATGCAGCATATAATGATTTTTCTACATGATCATCATAATCTTTAGCATTATGAGGATGGCAACCAAATGATGCCCAAACATTCTCTTCTTCTAAAAATTTCCCCCACATATCTTTCTGAAATAAGATAAATATTCTTTACCAAGAGTTGTGAATGGTTTTAAAATAAAAATTTTTCATGAAATGAAATGCATAAAGAACATATTTTGTATTTACAACATGTTGAAAGACCATTTAGTCTTTTTTTTTACATGATTAAGTAAATAAATAACAATAATAAAGAAATAAATCTAGAAAGTTTATATTTTATGGATATTGTTGGTATACTACTAAATATATTGATATTTGTGATATGTGTGATTTTTCCTGTAGAAAGATGAGATTTTAAAACAGCAAGAACACATTTACTCATTTTTCCTTTGACCTGGTCACTTTTTGCAGTATACTGATGATATTAACTTGTATTATTCAAGAAATCACATATGCTAAATTATAAATGTTAAAACAATAAGAATTAAATTTGCTGTCATAGTCTTTTATTTAATTATTTTTGGGGAAAATTTAACAATGAAGTTCTATATATCTCAAAATTTTCACATCTACTCATAAAAGCTATAATACTTACTCTACACACTCAGTTCTTAACGATTTTTTAAATTAAAAAGCAAGGAGTATTTAAGGAGTTTTCAAAATTTTCAAGGAATCTATATTTTATGCATTAAAAAGAGTTGCCTTTTTAAAGGGTACAAAAATTATATTAGGGTACTTAAAACATTGTCAATAACTCAAATAAACATGCTTATATTTATTTCTTTTCTAAGTTTTTACTAAGCTAATTTATCTAAGAATACCATGTTAAATCTATTTATATGAAAGAGTGGTGACACTTAGACACACAATTTTTTATAAAATTATACAACTACTCCAAAAGTTTAAATAGTTCATTACATACCATGATATATCATGTTTCAAATATATATATAAACTATTTCCATTAATTTTCATTTTTAGAATTTAAATTCTTAAATAATTTTCATGCCTCACTGTGCACAGTGATCCAGTATTTAAAATATAAAGGTTCAAAGGGAGACACAGATTTAGATATTAGAAACTGTTTTGGGGCATTTTCATTGCTTATAAAATAGTATATGAAGAAAATAAAATTAACAAAATTTCTTGATTATTAAAACCAATTTAACTAAAATTGATTAATATTATCTATTTTCCTTCAACTCCACCATCGCAATATATATGTTCTTTGTAACAAACCATATGTCACAATTTAAAGAAATACAGTTAATTTTTCAAAATAATCCAAGAGAAGTAACACTCTTAATTTGTACCATTCTATTGTTTTGGTTATTACTGATTGGCACTTAAAACCAATTATTAAATTTTGGATACTGCTAGGAGATAAACATCAAATTCTTCTGTTTTAAAATGGTATACAATATTGCAGGCAATTATTTCAAGTAGAATCATATTTGAAAAGAAAAATAATAACATTTTTTAACACGAAACATTGTACAGAACAAATAACAAACACTGAGGATTTTTCTTTCGTAGATAAAAACCAATTACAGAAATTCAATACATTTTTGAAAATGCATAGTTTATTTAAAACTTTCATTGGGTATTCAAGGAAAAAATGTTAGAAATTCTTAAGATCTGCTTTTTTAGCATTTGTTCATTTATTTCATTAACAGTTTGACATTTTTCTGATTGTTTTTCTAAGCCTATTTGATTTTAAGAATAATGAAATTTATTTTTAATTTCCCCTTCTTGAGCAAGCGATTTAGAATCCTTTTTATCAGTGAAACATAGCATACATTTAATAAAAGAAATGAAAAATGAATGAAGAATTAAAAATTGAAAATCAAGGAGTTCATAAGAAGCAAAACCCAAATTCAAGGAGTTTCTATAGTGCTTTGAAAATGAAAATAGTTTTAAAGGAGTTTTCAGGGAGCATATGAACCCTGTACACAGATGAATAAAAGATACATTGCATGATACTAAAATTTAATGAAAAAGACTAATCAGCATTTTCAATGATTAATTTTATTTCTGATCTTATGGGTACAACAGCTAATAATTTGAACACATTCATAATTTTGAGGATTGAAATGCTGATAAGAACTTCAAATTCTCCCATAAAACTTTGCATATCCTTAAATTTGAAAAGACAACTTCAAAAGAGAAAATGTAAGGATTTAACAAAAAGAAACAATATTTTGTGCCACGAGGAAAAAGCTTCAAATTTATAGTTCAGACAGGAGTTATTTGGATTGCATACCAAGGTAATCATATAAAAGAAAAAATAAATACTATTAACACAGTATCAAGAGTGAAATAGATACAGTCATAACAATAAGCAAGTTCGCAAGCTGCAATTCAGCATAATTAAATTAACAAAGAATCTAGTTATTTCTCATTATTAAAAAGACAACTTTTATTTATACTGAATTAAAAACAAAATATTTACAACAGTACATCCTTTTAAGGGAATTTTTTTTCAAAATTAGAAAATATGTAGAAAATATATCTTTAGAAATTATGCTTATTGAGACTTAACAGTAGTGAAGAATGTAGGCAATGAATGTTTTTAATACATTGACTGCCACGAGATAAATTGTAGTTGTTCAGGACACTGACAGCGAGTCATTCCATAATAATATATGATTAAATCAAATTGGATTCAGAAACCAGCAATTATCTGTGGCAATCAATATGTTAAAAATGTAAACTAATGTGGTCATGCATTTTATAAACCTCCAGTTAAAAATCTCAGCAAAGCAGCTTACTATCTTCCTTTTATTTTTCAGAGAAAAAAAAATCTTCTTGCCCATTTTTAAAATATATTTCTTTTCAATTAATAAAGCACCAGTATTGATGCAGATAAAAATTTTATGGTTGCTAAATTTTCAGACAGTTGGACTTTAAGTTGCAAAGTTAATTTAGTTAGAAATTATTTGTAAAAATTCTCAATAATACCCTCAATAGCATCTCAAAAATTATGTCAATAAAATTCAATTATTCAAGTCTAATTATGTTGCAATTCAAATATATAAATTTTATTGAATAAGAGATAATATAAACATGTATTAAAATTTCAATATCACAATACTTACTTTACTAAAAGTAAATGGATTGCAAAATATTGCAAGACAACCTCTATAAGATTTAGGAAATGTATTTTCATGCTCTTTTTGATACTCAGCATATGTTCCTTCATAATTTTGCCTCTGAAAAATAAAATCCAGATGGCAATGTGAATCAATAAAACCAGATTCTGATTCCAAAGACATCAGGTCAAATGCATCATAATAGGGCAAATTGAATCGTCTTCGCTTTTGCTGATGAAGAGCATTCTGCCCAGGTGAATATGGTGTTTGATCAGTCCTGTAGCTAGAGAAATTTCTTTTTGTGGCAGGTGAATGATAAGGCGACTTTGACAAAGGATAACTTCTTCTTCTGTACTGTGACTGTTTATCATAAGCATCATTACTAGAAGTATGAAAGTCAGTTTCAACTTTAGCAGGTAAACTTTTCCTTGAAGAAGACTGGTGTCGGTTTGGAGAGCGCCAGCTGCAAATAAAAAAAATGTGGTCAAAGTTATATGTTTAACAAATATATCTACTGAAAATAGATAAATTACAATATATGATGATTGAGACTCTATAATTTTAATATCTACTTTTAACTCTATACCTCTTCCTTCTTGTTTACTACATAAAGTCAATCAAATGTCAGCATTATATTGTTTAGCAACGGATTCCAAAACTCTCAGCACATTTGTGCATGTACCGGGAGGAGTTCTTTTCATAAAAATAGGGGAAAAGTGAAGAATGGAAGGGTAGATGTTTACATTTTACTTAGCGTGAACTCACAAAGAACTCCGGAAATGCTCATATGCCTGACACCCATTTCCGGTGTATCCGGAAAATCGTCCAAAAGTGCTAGTTTCGGAATCCGTTGCTAAACAGTTTATGCATTTTTTTAAAAAGATTTCTGGTAACTAACTTACTTAAGAACTTAAACACATTTTGAATAAGTCCCCCATTTCTCCTATAAACATTACAATTATTTTTCCAACAACCTGCAAACAAATTCCAACTTCTTTTTCAAATAAATGCCAAAATTCTGTCATTCAGGTGCAATTTATATTTGAACTTACCCAAAGAAATAAATTTTATGCTTCCTTTGATAGCTAGCATATTTTTACAGTTCAAAATGTTAATGATTATTGTCAACAATCAACAGGACTTGAAAAGAATTTCACAATCCAAAACAATTTTTTCTATCGTGAAATTTATAAAATTCAAATTTTTTCCTCAGCTGTTTAAAATTTACTTACTTTTAAATATAATAATGACATCAGCCACAAAAGTTAGAAATAAAATTTATATCAATTCCATCTGTGACCCCAAGTTTAATGCGTAAAATATAATGCTATGTTTAATTTAACACAGTGTACTTCAAATTACTTGTAATAAAGGAGGGAAAAAAAAATGACACAGAGTTTGTAATCATTTACACTTTACTTGAAAAGAATAATTAGTTTTCCTTATATTAATAGACTGGAAATAAAGACAACTTTAAGTAGGACATGAAAGTAATGGATTTAATCAAGTACATAAAACACTGCAAAGTTACCTTCCAAGAGTTAAAAAATATGAAATACTATGCCCAAAAAATTTTTAAGGGTGTTTGATTAACAATATAAATGTATAGCCTAGTTCATTTTTCAGATCTCTTACCTAAAATAACATTAAAGTTTTTGCTTTTACTGCAAAATCCAAACTAAATGTCGTACATGTAGTTAAAAATTTTAAACTTGAAATCCCTGATATTAAAAACAAAATTGCAACAGCTATAATAAATTGCTCTTAAATCAGCAAACTAATTCTTGAAGTTGGAAAATTTTTCTAACACAGAATCTCTTCAGCTATAAATATTGTTTATTTCAGTAATTATCCTTAATTATTTGTTCAGTTAGTTTGCACAATCAGATTTTTACCCAAACCAGAAAACGTCCGAGCATCAATATTTAAGAAAATATTACAAATAAACTAAATAGTAATCACAGTAACATGATTGCTTGACCACAAAATTGATCCTAAATACAAAAGCATTCATAGCTAATTTCTAAACCATTAGAGATAGGCATATAGTTCCAACTGTAAAAGTGCTTTAAATGATGAAAATAATTATATTTTATGTTGTTTGAGTATTAATTATAATACTGAAAATATTATGAAGAGTAAATTTTTATACTGCCTGCCGGTCCTATTAGTCATTTAAAATATTTTTGCTACACTAACACTGAAAACATTCCATTCTTTTGCTGTTTACTGAAGATGGTTTCAATCGCCACCTTGAGGAAGATTTGTCAATCAAAGCTTAGCATTTTCTCAAGGAGGCTGATGATGTGCTTAAAATAATAAAATTCAAAACTTTATAACTTGTTCAGTTTTAGTCGCTAAAGAGTAACTTTTTTATTTAAAATGTTAGTGTATCAAGAATATTTTACTAAATATTACTTATAAGACTTGTGTTAAGCACAAAAATTTAAGATTTTGTAATTTTTTCAACAGTACATTTATTGACTCAAAAAACACAAAATATAATTCTTTATGCCATTTAAAGCATTTTTACAATCAGAAGTATATCCCTATCTCTAATGGTTTAGAAATTAGCTATTAGACCATGATGTCAGGAGACAATGTATATTGCCACTGTACCAGAAGAGATTGTACCGAGATAATTTAATTTAACCCTTGCTAGTTTCACCTACCTACCCAAAATGGTGTACGGTGGATGAAAGCTGGCAGGAAATATTTACAAAACATGTCAAAACAAATAAAAACACAGTGCCAAAAAAAAAAAAAAAAATCAAGAACATATAACATCCAGAAAAATTTAAAAAGATACTGACAAAAGAAGACTAACAACTAAAACTAAATTTAAATTAATACAATAGGGATGAATTTGTTTACACGGAGCACTTGGACTTGGCTCAATCTCCGATACTAATTCCTTCTTACTAATGGGCCTGACTAAAAAAAGATCGATTTACACCTAAATTTAATTATTACAAGCTGGGAGGGGAGAACTGAAAGAAAATATTAGCACATTAAATATCTCATTCACGCATTCTTTCATAATCCATTCAATCATTTAAAATTAATATAGATTACAAAATAAAATTTCAAAACGAGATTGATAAGAAAATATAATAAATAAATTGTAAGAAAGTAAATGTAAATAAACATAGAAAAAGAAATATTAATCTATTACACACTCTAAAATTTCAGAGTTAAGAGTTTGAAAATAGAATATAACAAAACATTCTGACAAATAATAAATAATCAAAGTTTGCTCCAAAAGTAAAGGCTTTAAAATTCTCAATGTATTCCTGCTCCTTATTTGTTAATCAGCAGGGCATATTGTGCTGAAGATTGTTTTTTAAAAGAATCTCACAATGCAGGTTGGGTAAAAGCCGAGACTGTTCACATTAAATTATATAAAAAATACTGCAAAACTCATGACAGTTGCTGCTAATTGGCAAAAATTTCTTATTGAAAGACTCCAAAATTATAAGCAAATTATGAAGTAAAAAAAAAAAAATTACTGGCTTTTGACCAGAACAGTAAAAAGGAACACATATATATATGTTACAGTCAATGTGGATAATTGGTTATTATACATATTAACCAAGTAAGCCGGTTAAAGTAGATAATTTATGCAAATTTATCACATCAAATGGTTATTATGCATAATTGCCTATGAAGTTTGGTCAATGTGATTTTCAAGATAGTAGCTTTCAGCTTCTCTAACATCCTCCAAAGTTAGACTTAAAATTAAAAAAATTAATTTCAACTAAATGTTTCTACATATTATTTTGATTTATTTAGTGATTTAATACTTCTCCAATTACATAATTGAGTGATTTTTATTGATTTGTGAATTTAATAAAAATTGCTTGCATTGAATATTATGAAGTTGCTTGTTTATATTTTGGAATTCTGTCTTCACTTGCATGGTGGTTTCTTTGATTTTTTGCATTATTCTATTCTTTTTTGTTAAATCTAGACCATTTCTTCCCTACTGCAAATATTAGAACAAAATAAATCTATTAATTCTTTACTATTCTTTTTCTGAAAAAACATTTCCTCTAGTAGCAAAGCTACTAGGGGCAAGTACTGCTTTATATTATTTTATAATCTCTGATATACATGTGTTCTCTAATTTCTTCAATATTCTAACATTCAATGAACTAGTGAAATTACTAGGATCTGGTTCCCACTGCTAGTGAAACCATAGGATGTTTGTTAAGTGAAAAAAAATCTGCCCAGTGCCCACTTTAGATGCTATGCTGCAGGCATCGCAAGTGGGGTTGGAATTCTACATTTGAAACAGGAGATAGTGCAAAGATAACCCACAAATGCTTTGGTTTTGAAAAGGCTTACTTTAAGTGATTAATCTTTAACTGCAATAAATAATAAATTTTGCTTAATTAATCACATTTACCAATGAAGTTTGGTCAATGAGATCACATGTCAATGTAATTAATCACATTGACCAAACTTCATTGGTAATTATGCATAATAACCAGTTAATGTGATAAATTCTCCACTTTAACTGGCTTACTTGGTTATTATGCATAATTATCACTGTTATTATGCATAATAAGCGATTATCCACATTAACCATAACATATAGTATATAACATTCTATACTCGACTTTTTCCTTATCGCATTTTTTCAACAAATTCAAGACAAATATGATTAAACTATATTAAAAAGTGATATTAAACATGTTTAGGATAAATGAATTGTTAAAACATTTTTTGTCACAAAAACTTGCTTTCTGCCATAATTTAAGACTACACGGCAGGTAACTATATAATTTTATACATTGTCCTAAAATTTTACAATTAACAGAACATCACAGTTTTAAACCAAGATTATCTGATTAAAAAATGTCAACCAAGCTTGCATTAATTTACAGTATTTAGAATGGTAAGATATGAATGCATTAACTTGTTATCAGTAAAGTGATACTAACATAACCAAGATTCTAGTTACATAAAAGTTCACACGCAGGGAAATTATTCAACAGTTTAAATTCTTGATTATCTAATTTGAACTATATACTATTGTCTTGTAAAGTAAACAAACGAAAGGAAAACATAAATCTTAAACTATATCCCCCCCTTTAAATTTCAGACAAACTATTAAATCAGACTTATAAATATTATTTTAGAATACACGTACTCTATAAAATACAGATACATGCCATTGATATTTTTAAAAAATCTTCTAAATATAACTCGTTTACGTATGGCATGAAAAACTTTCATATTTTCCCAAAAGAAATTGATATAGAGAAATGGTCAGTCTTTAAGATTCTTCTACTGAATTATTCTATCTTTCACCAAGTATAATGCGTCAACTTAATATCAGTACATACTTGGCAGAAAGGGTAAACTTTCAAATCTTCATTGGTTTTATAAAATTAAAGATAAAATAAAATGCTAATAAATTTCAAAGTATTAAAAAAATTAAGGCATAAAATTGAAATACAATTAAGTTTAACAACAGGAATTATTCTTGAGTAAAAGAATTCATAACATTCTTGCGCATAGATCAAACTGCCAATTAAGGTGTCATTTTTAATGATTCTACAGCGCATTTGTAAATACAGCAATTATATTTGAAATATGTGGCACAAACTACAGTTAGACAATAAACACAGGGTCTTGAGATAGATTTGGAATAACAGATCATAAGTCAGATTTATATTTTTCGACCAAACAGGTTATAAAAGTTGTGCATAAAACACAAAAATTCAGTCTATGTGTGCATAATTATTGTACACAATGTGCAAAATATATAATATACGCTCTATTATAAGTACTGTAATCAAAAGTATAGCCTGAAATTGCATTTTATTTTGAAATTTATATTTGTGGTCATAAATGCAGGTGATTGTAAGTCGTGCAAGTTGCAAATCGAGGAGAAGGTGTGTAAAAGTAACCCTCTAAGTAAATTGAATGTATATAGAAATTTTCCTTAAATTATCAAAACATTCTCCCAATAAATAATAAATTTTAAAATATACCTATTCAAGTTTTCTTGTATTCTTTTGATACTTGTCTTGGGTGTAAAAGAGGCTGTCTCTTCAACATCATCATTCTCTATCATAGAGAAAGATCTTTTCAAAGATGTAGATGATTTTGTAAACATTTCGGTTTTCCTAACAGATGTTGGAGTGGCAAAACTTTTAAGAACATTCCCTAAAAGAAAAGGAATATAGTACAGTAAAAGAGGACCCATAGTAAATTTTTTTATATACAATTTATACACTCATATACAAGTCATGATTAATTTTTCTTCCAAAAATTTTTATTAGACCACACAAAACAGTTCATGCTGTTTTTACTGAGTCTTAATTTTTTAAAAAAATTATTGTAATCTTAATAAATTATAAGATTTTATAGTTCAAATAATACATATGACAGAATACAAAATATACACATCTTTATTTCGGTGTGCACTCAGTTTCTCTATCAGTATATTCATTGGTATATTATCTCAGTTAACATCAAACATAACTCTTCCCTCTTCAATAGTCAAATTTATACAAAAAATAATTATAACTATCTAAATTATTTTTCGTATTTTTTAGATGTAAAAATCTTTATGAAAAAAATAACTAATAAAAAATAACAGGCATTGGTAAAATGACCATAAAAATAGGTAAAACAGCCAAAGCAACTAATTTTTAATTAAATTTAAAGTTGAAATAATTATTTCTAACAAAGTAATTAGGAAAACTTGATTAGACTACTTGGAATATTAATCTGTGTAGTTTAATCCAAAATTTTATCTAATCCAAGCTAAAATTACTATGAAATCATAATAAATACTGCATTTTGAAATGAACACTGTAAACAACTTCCCTGACCAAGTAACAACAGACATCTTAAAAAGTGGCTCCCAACACCAAATGAGATTGCATGCACTAATATTGGAATTGTTAAAACTTCACTTGTCAACTTCCTCAAATGAACTATGAAAAATAATTCCGAAAGTTAACATGATATAGATGATAAAAAATTTTTCAAAGAGCACACGTGATGAAATATCTTTCTGTTTAACACCAATACATTATTTTCTTTCTCTCCCCTCCCCATAATATATAGTATATTTGTGGTTGTAATTAATAAAAGCTGAATGTCTGTAGAAAAATTAAACAAAAGTTTAAAAAAATACACAACATATATTTTTTCTTCATTAAATTAATTTTTTCAGACAAGAAAAAAATTAAATTTGCAATGTTATTATAAAGCAAATAGAATAATATAACATAGAAAAAAACTTATACATACTTGTGTAACCAAAATAACAGATAGCAACATAAGGATTTTTGGTATTGTGCTATCACTATATCATTTGAACATGTAAATGATATATCAAAATCGAGTCCCAGAGTAATGCATTTTTACTCAACGTGAGAATACTGTATCGTAGGTCGATCCAGGAGAAAATTGGGGCCATTATGGCCCCCTTCACAAAACTTAAATTCACAAAAACGGCCCCTTATTACAACTATTATTTTTTTTAAATCCGACTTCTTTTTTAAAAGTTTTTGAATGAGGTATTCCACAAAATATATATACAAGTATTTTTTTCAGTATTATATCAAATTATTGCATATATTTGGCTCAATGAAACACTTTTGATATTAAACGTAAAATATAGAAACATGACTGATAGAATTGAATGTTTTACATGATAAAAAAAAAATCAAAAATATTTCTCAAAATATTTTTATTTTTCACAAAAATAATTCCCCCCTCCCCCCCCCAAAAAAACCCCTGGATTGGCCCCTATGTACCTTAGACTCGGTAATTTGTTTTAAATGATTGTATAATGTCCCATTTTAAGAATTGTTTCAGATCTTTCTTAATTTGGTACATTTCTAGTAGTGAGGCACCATCAAGCTTGAATGTTGGAGTTACTCTGTTAGTGCCAACATTCATTGCAAAGATTTGGCAGGTTTTTGTCTGAGGCCTGGCTAAAGGAAAGGTACTGTTAATTCAAATTAAAGAAGATATACCAACTATCAAACAAAAACTAATTTTAAAGTTTTGTATCATTCATGAAGGACACTGAAAGAAAATTGATTTTTAACTATTTATATCATGCTTTGCATGTGAACAGTAATATGCATTACTTTATGTCAACAGGATTCCAATCGTCAGGAAGCTTGAATTTTGGCGAGTTATTGCTCAGATTTGGCATTTTTTTTTGTCTGGGGCTCTGCAAACAGAATAGTGCCAAAAATTCTTTTAAAACAAACAATGACCGATTAAATTGATATCAAAAGTAAAAGCTGACTAGCAGGTTTCTATCAACTATTTATATTAATTTTTTCACAATTTGAATTATTTATGTTCATGAAGGTGATGAAGATTTATTAAGTAGTTGGTAAGATTTGGCAGTTTTTACTTTTTGTATGGGGCTCTGCAAATAGAATAGTATGAAAAATTGTTTTAAAACAAAAGATGACCCATTAAATTAATATCAAAAGCAAAAGCTTACAAGCAGGTTTCTATCAACTTTATATATATTAATTGGTTCACCGTTTGAATTATTTATGTTCATGATACTCAACTAGATTTCTGTTTTAAAACAAAGTTGACAATTCTTTCAATTTATGTATAAGTTGAAATACTCAATAATAATAAAATTGAGTATATAAAAGGGCAGAAAAATATTAAAAGGAAATTCAGTAACTAATTTACCCATTTGTGTTTATTACCAGTTGATGTTAGGGAAAAGTCAATATATTATAAAAATGAAGATTAGACAAAAAAAAAAAAAAAAACTTATTTTGTAGAAGGGTAGCATAATAAATACATAATTTCATTGCAATTTTTTTTTTCAGTATCAGTTTATTAGAATAAAGAAAAATCAACAAAATTTTTAAAAATTCATTAATATTAGAATGACTCGTCAGATCTAACAGAAAAAAATTGTTTATGCCAAAACAGTAAATTTGGCCACAGAAATTTAATAGCTCACATTATCAAATATGTAACAAAGAACTAATACTTTAAATAAAAATAGACCTCTTTGTAATATGCAAATTTCACTTTGCTTTTATAAAATGTTGTGAAACTAATAAACAGAACTGCATGAAATTAACACCATTTGACTAACTATTAATTTGTAATTTGTTTTAGATTTTTCTGAATATATTGAATGAAGTAAAAATTTTTAACCCTCTTCTCTCCCTGAAAAAAACCTAAGTACAAAAGTTTAAATCCTAATCTAAATAAAATAAAGGTGACAAATAGTATAAAATAACCTAACAAGAAACCTTTTCACCCGGGAGAACGTGCGCAAGAGGGTGTGACATCCCAATTCTTTATTGCACTATTTAAGCAAAACTAGTAACATTTTTATGATATCTGTTCCAAGTGACTCATGCAAACAGTTCTAGTTAAACAAGAATAAATTTTTAGATGAAAAGTTTAGTAAATAATACATCATTCAGCACATTGCGAACACATAAGAAAGGTATATTCTTATATACATGTTTTCAACATTTCTTACAGTAAAGAATCACTCATATAATAATCGTTATACAATTTGGATGGAGAAAAACATTACTTATCATTTTCTTAGGTACACAGAAAACAATCTTTTTTGAAATCCAAATAAGAATTCTGCGTGGCTTTATTTTTAGATTCAATAAATTTAGGGTGTAATATACTTTTACTTTTCAGAATAGTTTCTACAATTTTAAACTTTTAATC
>BGPR01007028.1:0-47907 GCA_013235015.1 Araneus ventricosus | reverse complement strand
TTTTTCCTAAATATCTCGAAAAATATTCAATTTTAAAATTACAATTTATTTAAAAAATTAAAGAGAGTAAAATTCTCTACAAATACATACCTTTCTATTTCTTCCAGCTCTAGTAGTTTCCGAGATAATGGGTCTCAAAGTTTATTACCATCCTGGATTTCATCCTCCCTTTTTTAGTTCTTCCTAAATATCTCGAAAACTATTCAATTTTCTAATTTTATGTAATCAGCAAATTAAAGATCGATCGTAAAATTCCCTATAAACGCATTTTTTTTTTGTTTTATCTTTAATAGTTTTTGAGATAATGGGTCTTAAACATTTGCCGTAATCTTGGATTTTATCCCCCTTATTAGTTTTTCCTGAATGTCTTGGAAACTATTAAAGCTAGAAAAATAGTAAAGGCATGCATTTGTTGGCAATTTTACGATCATTAATTTGTTGTATTACATGTAATTTGACAATCAAACAGTTTTCGAGATATTGAAGAAAAATTGAAAAAAGGGGGATAAAATACAAGATGGCGGCAAATTTTGATACCCATTATCTCAGAAACTATCAAAGTTAAGTCAAAAATTAAAGCATGGGTTTGTAGGGAATTTTACGATATTTAATTTGCTGATTACATAAAATTTGAAAATTGAATAGATTACTAAATATTCAAGAGAAACTAAAAAAGGGGGATGAGATCCAAGATGGCGGCAACCTTTGACACCCATTATCTCCAAGACTGTTAAAGTTGGAAGAAAAATAAAAGTATATATTGATAGGGAATTTAAAGCTCTTTAATTTGTTATATCACATCCATTTTGAAAATTGAATAGTTTTCGAGATATTTAGGAAGAACTAAAAAAGGGAGGATGAAATCCAAGATGGCGATAAACTTTGAGACCCACTATCTCGGACACTATTAAAGCTGGAAAAAATAAAAGTATTCATTTGTAATCTCTTTAAAATTATTCATTTGTTGTTTAATCTCTTTAATTTTTTAAATCACATGTATTTTGAAAATTTAATATTTTTCGAGATATTTAGAAAAAACTAAAAAAGAGGAAATGGGGAGATGAAATCCAAGATGGCGGCGCAAGCTCCTCTCCCTAGGATCGGGGACTCGTAGTATGTTCAACAAGAGACCCTCGGGAACATTTGTACCAATTTTCAAAACTATATGGTTATTTGCTTTTCTTCAAACCCTTCATTTATTGTACTATCAATTAAGAATTTTTACAAATTCATCTGTTTTGAGACCATTTATCTCAAAACTATTAAAGCCTGGACAAAAATCAAAGTACCTATCTGTAGGGAATCGCACGCTCTTTAATGTGTTAAATCACTTATAATTTGAATATTCAATAGTTTTCTAGATATTCAAGAAAAACTGGAAAGGGTGAGGAAATCCAAGATGGCGGCAACCTTTGCTACCCATTATCTCCAAAACTATTAAAGCTTGAAGAAAATTAAAAGTATTTATTTGTAGGGAATTTTATGCTCTTTAATTTGTTAAATAACATGTAATTTGAATAGTTTTAGAGATATTCAGGAAAAACAAAAAAAAAGGAGGGATGAAATCCAAGATGGCGCCGCGAGCCAGAACCGGAAACTTTTAGTATGTTCATCATAAGCCCCTCACGAGCGTATGTACCAATTTTCAAAACTATATTATTTTTAATTTTTTTCAAGCCCTTCGTTTACTGGACTATAAACCCAAGACGAGTACAAACACGAACTATTACGTCATTCATCGGTGCAACGCCGGAAGTATAGCATATTCTCTGTTAGCTTCGTAACCTTTTACAACCCTACGTAACGTAAGGTTACCACCTTCGAAACTTTATCGCCCAAATATTGGGACAAAATTGTAATATCATTTTGTTAGGTTTAAAACAGGTATAGATTGCAATTTTTTTTGCATAATATTGTATTGTCCCCAGAAACCCACCCTGTGCTAAATTTCAAAGCTGTAACTCGATTGGAAGTGGGTATGAAATCGATCTCAAGATTTGAGGGCACGACAATCAAGTTGAATAAAAGTTTGGTTTTTTTGATGTTGTTTTTTACTATTAAGGTGACCTGAAATTAAATTTTGTAAATAAAAAGCTAATATTTGTTACTTGAAAACTACTTACATAAAAATTACATTAAAATCAATAAAAAAATATCTGGTTTGTGAAGTTTCGAAGTCGAAAAGGGAGGGGGGGGGCGAAACTTGCATTGCCTAAGGGCCCATAGAGTTTAATCCCGCCCTGGGACCATTTTATATCATTGCCTTTGAATATGCCTTCTGATAAATTAGTGCAGAGTAAAAATCTGACATTAATTCCTACTATATTTCTAGTATTTTATTCTTCTATTTGAAATTGATTTCAACATTGATTGAAAGAATCATTAAAAAATTCACCCTCGTCCAGAAGAAGTTTATTAATTAATCAGTGAGGTTATTTTTGAACAACATTCTGTACGCATAATAATAGTTTCAATCATCAACCTACTATTGGTGAAATAAAATATTCATTTGATTAGCATTACTTTCTTAAACGAAATAAAATAACTCTTGTCACAATGAAATAGACATCTTTAATTTTAGCTTGGTAAAATTCATGATTTTATTGGTGAAATGAAAAATACTGTACTTAATAACATAAATATTTATTTTCTTCTTTAGAATATTAAATTACGCAAAATATTTTATTTTCTTTTTTCAAGATTTTTCGAATGTTTTTTATTTTTATTTTTTTAGATTCATTATATACTCTTTCATCGATAACTAACTGCAGGAAAAAACGTGCACTGCTTTTTACTTTCTCGTATACAAAGAGAAAGTATTGTAATAGTCAAAAAATTCGAACTCGAGATTTTAACGAATCTCCACGTTTTAGACCTCCCTGATTCCGAAAAACACAATTTTGGAATTATGTCTGTCTGTGTGTCTGTGAACACGATAACTCGAAAACTATTAGAGCTACGGGGATGAAATTTGGTATGTGGTCTTTAAACATAATTTGTAAGTTTCTATCAAATTTTGGACAAAATCCGTCAATGGGAAGTCTGTCTGTCTGTATGTTCGAGGTCATGCGAACGCTATAACTCAAAAACTTGAAAAGCCAGATGGATAAAATTTTATACACAGTTTTATCGTCATGAATGTAGGTCCGTATAAAATGTTGGGCCAAATCCGTCAAAGAGTTGACTGTCTGTCGGTCCGTATAATTTACTTTTGAAGAGAATCCGGTATCTCCACACGCATGCGTACTGGTTACCTCTGTTCCCGTAATACGGTCATCTTGGCTCACTGCCAAATTCTTCTCGAATAAAAGTGAATTAATTATGGAGTGTTTTCTTTTAATTTTTCTTTCACGCCGAAACATTTTCAAGAGTTGCATATTTGATTGCGGTTAGTTTTATTTTGTATATTTCGTAATGCATTTTTTTCTCAGTGGATTTTGCAATATTTTTACTCTGATAGAACGAGAGTAGTTGTTAAAAGTGAAGTTATAAACTAACAAACCAAAAGTAGTGTCAATAGATTTATCAGTTCTGTTTTTCATGCTTTTTTAATTTCTTAAGCACTCTGCCAATGTGCATGATATTTTCAACTACAACTATCGGTAGCAGCACCTTTTTGGGAAAGTATACGAGAAAGTTTAGGGGAGGCCACTCCCGCTGGTTACTTTCTCGTTTACGAAGTATACAAAGAGAAAGTATTGTAATCGTCAAAAAATTTGAACTCGAGATTTTGACGAATCTTCACGTTTTAGACCTCCCTGAGTCCGAAAAACACACTTTTGGAATCATGTCTGTCTGTGTATCTGTCTGTGAACTCGATAACTCGAAAACTATTAGAGCTACGGGGATAAAATTTGGAATGTGGTCTTTAAACATAATTTGTAGGTTTCTATTAAGTTTTGGATAAAATCCGTCTAGGGGAGGTCTGTCTGTCTGTATGTCCGCGGTCATGTGAACACTATAACTCAAAAACTTGAATAGCTAGATTGATAAAATTTGGTATAGAGTTTTATCGTCATGAATGTAGGTCCATATAAAATTTTGGGCCAAATCCGTCAAAAAGAGGCGTTCAAATTTCATATTCAATTTCTTTTAATCTGATTCTCATGCGCATGCGTACTGGTAGCAATCTGTTATTGTTGTAAATTTTATTTTATTTTTTTGACGAATCTCCACTTAGAAAGTATACAAGAAAGTTTAGGGGAGACCACTCCCGCTGGTTTTTCTATTTATAGCAAATTCTTTGATCAATAGATGGCAACCCGAGTTTTCTTTTTTGGACAAATAAATATCTGGTACTGAGTTCTTCCTCTGATAAAAGAAATGACAAGTAACGAATTTAAAAGTATTTACAATTAAGAATATTAATTATGAACATTTGTTAAGCATCAAAATTTGGTTCTTGGATATATTTATAAAATAAATGGTCAAGAAAACTAGTAATCATAGCTAAAAACCAACTTGAAACTTTATGAAACATAGTGAGATATTGATTGTGGAATTAAAATACATTCTCTGATTCTTTGTGGATTTCTTCATTTATTTCTCCGAATACAGTTGAATAAATCTATACAACAATATACATTTTTATATGTGTCTCTCACCTTTAATATTTTAATTTAAAAAAAATTAATTTTAATTTTTAATTAAAACTTAATTTCAAAAAAAGCGACTGCACAAATGTATAAAGAAATGCAGATAGTTTCGATTCATAAAGAATGTAAAAGATTGATTATGAAGAAATACTTTGGATATATATATATATTTTTTTGAGAATGAAATCTTGTCACACACAGACGCGTTGCCACGAATTAATTATTGATACAAATCAATGCAAGGAGTATCAAGATCAATTTGAAGATTGATTTAAATCCCAAACACTTTCCATGCTGAGAAACGCTGCCGAAGATTCAACAAGCTCTTGAATTTGGGAAGTTGACTTCTATGAACAAGTTCCAAATTGCTTTGAAATCGCAGGTTAATGCCCCATAGCAAAAATAACATAATCAAATATAAGCTCTTGTACTATAAATCTTCAACCAACTAAACAATCTATTGAAAATAAATTTATCTTAACTTTTTCAATTTTTTAAATTAAATTTGTTAACAGTTTAACTATTGTTAATCTAAATTATTATTTAATTAGTTTTCTGATACGTATTTTATTTTTAAAAGAAAATTTTTCTAAAGTTTTATTTTTCTGAGTTTCAGTTGTGAAGTTTCTGAGTATATAATTTAAACTATAAATCAAATCAATATTAATTCTTGAATAAAAGTTCATTCTCTAACACTGAACCCATAGCTTAGAAGGTTTAATTTGATAGCTTTCTGTGCTTTTGCAATTATAAGCATAAGGCACATGAATGTTTGCCTTTCTATTGAAATAAGATTTAAGCAAATTGAACTTCAGACTTGGTGCAGTTCTACAAAGCGGTTGTGTCGTAGAGAATTTCTGAGATTTAAAATTTTTTGCTGGTAACTTCTAAAAGAATTAAGATAAAATTTTCACATTGAGAGTAAATTCAGAATATATTTTTTCACTAATAACTTTAGTTTGGATTTTTCTTCGTATTTCTTAGTTTCAATATTTTTGTTTTCGGGAATAATTTTATATTATTACTCTAAAAAAATTTCAGTATTATTTATTCAAGCCATTTTCGGTATTTTATTCTTTTTTCAAATGTATGTTTTTAACATTGTTACAGTTGTAGTTAAGTACATTTATTTATTTACTTTTCGAATACAATAGTACGTTTTTGCTTTCACTTTAAAGTTGTCATTGAGACAACTTTAAAGTCCTTATTTTGAAAATTTATTTTTATTTCTTCAACAAAACTCAAGTTGAAAAGTATCGATCTGTAGTGATTTAAGATTATCAGTTTTTTTCAAAAAAATGAGTATCATTTTATTTTTATGATATTTTGTTTAGTTTCATTTCAATAATTTGGTTAAATATTTTTTATATTATTATTTTAGATTATTACTTTGCATTCTTGCTTAACCAACTGGTAGAAGCAGCTGGTAAAATATTATGTTCATTGTGCATTTCATTTTTTAAAGCAGAAAGTTTAAATACAGGCAAACAATTTCAGAATAAATTAGATTTCATATACTCATTATCATTACAGAAATTTGAAGAAGTCAAAATTCATAAAACCGCAAATAGCATTTTATTTAAAAATAAAGAGACCAGAAGTTCTGAATTTCGATTGTTTGTCTCGGATTTTAACGAAATGTCCCGGATAATTCCGAATTTTACTTAGAATAATGGAACTTAAATAACTAAAATGAAAAAAAAATAAACTTCGTTTAATATAAAGTACTTTTAATAAGTCATATAGAAGATTTAATTTTTAATTAAAGTGAATGCTACATCAGAGCTTCTCCTATCTGTATAAAATGATCAGGTGTAATAGATCGCTCTGTATACTCTCGATTTTCCAGTATTTCTGCTGGAATGAAAAAGTGCTCTTTATTTGAATTATATGATCTGAATTGTCCCATGTTTAATTATTACCAGCAAATGGTTCAAATTTAAAAAATTATTCGATTTAACTTAAAAAAATTTAGCGGCGGAAGAGTTTTCCGCCTGGACCTTCACTACACATATAATAGGGCATTGGCGGCAATTGGGTGAAAAAATTGAGAGGGCAAAAAATTTACTGATATCTAAAAGTACTCTTAGTATAGGGGATAAACAACAAAATTTAGGAATTTTGTTACAAAATTAGCTAGCTTTCCCGAATACTATTGCTTTCCTATGAATCCTAGTTTTAAACAGCTAAAAAGAAATAAAAATTTAATTCTCCCCAGAAAAGTAGGGGGCGATTGCCCTCTTACTCGCCGCCACTGGAATAGGGTTACCTTATATGGCAATATGTATAGCCTGAAGAAAAAATAGTGAAAGTTCAGGAAAATGCATCATTTTACCTTTATCTCTTCTTACTTTTCCCCTTTGTTTGAAAATTTTAATAATTAACCATTACATTGTTTCTGAATTTTCATATTTATTTTATTGACATATTTTTGGGATTTTCTCCAATACTCCTTCTATTAGCCAAGGTCCTGGATTACGCGTCTCAACTGTCCCGGATTGAAGTCTGGAAAATCTGATCACTCTATGAAAACAAAGCGTGCCTGAGCAACTGCCGTTCAGCGATAACAGTACAATCAACAATCTTTGGCTTTCAACTGATCATGATTCATTGTAATTCTGATGACAGACTTCGAATAATTCAACACCAGATAAGGATGGATTCGCTTATCAACCAAAAGAATAACATTCAGAGACCCCCTGTTTGTCACCCCTCGACTCCCAGCGCCCTTCTGGTGGAAGTTCCTAGAACAAGATATTGGAAGCCAATTGCATACGCAAGGCTTAAAGTTCACATTTGGTTTCTTAGAACTTCCAAGATTCCAAAAAGGGAAACCAACAGCCCATTACATCTATAGGTGATTGCTATTTTGAATAATTCTTATGATCTGTCACTAATCCTAATTTATTTTTTGCTGGAATTAAGCATTTATAATAAATATTTAGTTAAACTAGAGTTGTAGTTTTAAGTAAATAATAACAATGATACCTCACCTTCTATGTTTATTTTTACTGTTTTAATTTATATTACATTTTACTACTAATGTTTACTTGTATTAGAAAAAAATTTAATCTTTTCGTTTATTCAGAAATTTTGAGGTTTCTTGTCAAGAATTATTAATGAACCCAAACTGTTTTAGATGACTTCTCATTCTGAAATGAATTTGGTCTTAAAAAGTATATTTTTAGAATAGGACAAGTAGTTTTCTGTTTTTTAAACTTAAAACGATTCTGAAAAAGTTCGAAAATTGCTTTATGTATATTAGTCCCAGAGGACTAATTGCATTTATTTACTACTCATTAAAAAATTTCAAATTAATGAGTTGTAAAGAATTCTAATTAATCTGACATAACGATAGCTTAGAAAAATTTTCTTTACTGAAATGCCATCATATTATTTCCCTTAATGGGCGTATATTCTATTTTTCAAGCAATTTAAAGCAAATCATTTAGAAAATGATTCAATTTTCCTCTTCATACTTCTGAAAATCACCCATCTACTACCTTAATTACTTTACTAGTATCTATATTTAAGTAGATTATGACTGCATTTAAAATAGTTTACACAGATTTCTCTTTTTATTGATATAAATTTGGTTTGACATTTTGCATTTTTGAATTCATCTTATGAAAAACGAAGCTGACATTTTTTTGACGTTTAATTTTTTCAAAATACTATCAACATTTTGCAAATCTGACACCAGTTGGAACTGCTAGTTACTTTTACGGGCATTTATATATATATATAGCAGAAAATTGAACTTTATTTCATTGAGCAAAAATTGATTGCAAAATAGGCTTTAAATTAAATTTCTGCGTTCATTTCGTGAAGTTAGTTGCCACGTATCTCACTGATTTCAGAATTGATTTAAATTAATTTCATCTGTTACAAATCTAATATGTTCGTTTCAAGTACCAGCAACTTATAAATTCAGC
Organism: Araneus ventricosus; assembly: GCA_013235015.1. Taxonomy (NCBI): domain Eukaryota; kingdom Metazoa; phylum Arthropoda; class Arachnida; order Araneae; family Araneidae; genus Araneus; species Araneus ventricosus. The sequence continues at coordinate 39,377 of BGPR01007028.1, read as the reverse complement.
CAGGTTGATAACACTGAAAACTTCTTTTAAAGAAGCTTTATGATTGAAAAGACAAATAAATAACCTTCACTATTTGCTTGAAAGAATCAATTATACATATTAACCTAGCGTACACAGTTGTCCTTTTTTTCAATGAAAAAAAAAAGATTTTCTGATGATTGACGAAATAGTTGTTAAATATCACTAGTATTTCTAATAACTAATGTAATAAAAAAATTAGTACACTAATGAAAAATGAAGGTGAAAATACCCATTTTCAAAAACTTATTATTTTCTACTTTTTGGTGTTTAATATATTTCAATAATTTCATAGTTTAGAGGTTTCATAATTTAGAAATACAATAAAACCCCGGTTAACCGAACTCGGATTATCCGAAATGCCCCTGAAATCGCAAATCCAAAAAATACTTACTGACGGCCATACCATACTGAAAGCACAGGTTCTCGTCTGACCACCACCGTTAAGCAGCAGAGGGTGACCACCTGGGAACACCGCGTGCTGTTGGCATATTTTTGTTGCCGTAATAGCATCAGGCATGGGGCGGCCTTCTGTACTGTACGGCAGTTATCACAAACGTGAGAACTCGCTAGGCTTTGGCTAGCAGATAGCAGAGAGATGAAAGTTGGACCTAAAAATGTAAATTTTAATAAAGAACGTAAGTCTAGCCTACAAAGAAAGTTTTGAATTCGTTTTACCCTCAAAACATTTCATAATTACATACTGTAATTACATATAAAATAGTAATGGATGTTCATGGCTTAACCGAAAAAATCGTTATTCTAAACTCCCCCCCCCTTTATTTCGGTTAACCGGAGTTGTACTCTAGTATCGAATTTTGTAATAAACTTTTCGGAAATTCACAACCTCTGTGGTGCCTCTGATAGGAGTCGAGGTTTAATTCAAATTTATTTACTAGCTGATAATTAAATTTTCAAACTATTAAAATGTTGTATTTTCATCAGGAACACACAACTTTACGAAGTCCCAGAATACTAATACATCAGGAAAGGAGTGAAAAAGCAGTAACAAATTCCATCTTACAAACATGAACGAAGACAAATTAAATTAAAACGTAATAATTTTATTTTTTTGTAAAATTATAAACAAAACCTTTCAAATTGTGCTAATGAGACAATTAAATGCTTTCATTAAGCTAAGTTTGCTGAAGGTTTTTGATCCAGGAAGTTCTCCACCTTCAAAATATTGATATACAAGGTATCCATAAACTATCTTCATAATTTTAAACTTTAATAACTTTAAAACTATAGTAGTTAATAACAAACGGTTTCAAACATGCGACATGATAACTCATATAAAGTTTTTTTGTTTCCCAGGTGACGTAGATTTGATGAAAAATGTTGACGCCATAGGAGAAAGCTCAGTGTGTAGCTGGTCCGTAGAGAAAAAGTTCGATACCCAAGTGCAACGAAACTTTCGGACACAATATGGAAGGGAACCACCGTCCAGACCAGCTATGCATTAGTGCCTGAAGGCTGCACCTTGTACGCATAAAGACGTAACCTCTTATGCGAGACTTTGTGCACTGTTGATCGTGGCATTTCTAACTCTCTAGCCGCAGTACTCACTGATTTTGTCAGACTTCTTGCAAACGCCTGCCGTACCATGTCCAAGTTGCTGTATGAAACAGATGGGCAACCCGCTCCCTGTTTATAGAGAACACTACCTGTTTCTATAAATGACGTATACCAAGCCCGAATAGTTTGTCGGAACGGTGGTTGCCTTCCATTCTGTGTCCGTAAGTTTTGTTGCACTTGGGCTTCTTTCTTTGTCTCTATGAACCAGGCTACACACTGAGCTACCTTCTGTGGCGTCCACTTTTTTCGTCAAATCTGCGTCACCTGGAAAACGAGAAAACTTTATATGAGCTATCTTATCGCATTTTGAAAACCGTTTGTTATTATCTAGCGTAGTTCTGAAGTTATTAAAATCTAAAGTTGTAAAGATAATTTATGGACGCTCTGTATTTACTTCAAGTCTGGTATCCTAACTTTATCGTCAAAATGAATAATTACATTCAAATATGTTTTTGGCTGTAGAATTTAAAACCCGGCCATGTATGATGCTTCATAATTGAAATAATTTGTATTTGAGGCCTTTTATTTCCTTAACAAAAGATAAAAAGAGATATTTCGCAAATTTTACACAGAAGCAACTTCTTGTGGCATTGATTGCTACAAGGAGAGGTACACATGAGCTGTAGTTATAACAGTAATTTATACAAAATCAATAGACTATATTACAAAATGGAACCTAACAAAATCCAATATTTTTATGCGTCATTCTCACGATGAGGTGCTTTTTACAGTCCCGGGGTGGTAAAAATTAGAAAGTACAACAAATATCCTAATATTTGTGTTCATATGTATAATTTAAGTTTTAAGAAAGCTATTCAATACGTTTCTACTAAAATAGTTTTACTATTTAACTCTCGTTTTTCAATGAATATAAGACAGAAGTTCCCTCCCTGGACGTCCCTACACATGAAATTCAAAATAATATTTACTGACACTCAAACAATTTTTTTAAAAAAAAATTGTATTTTTTCACTATTAACTAGTTTAATGTCTCTAGTTAAGGTCTATCCTAACATTTCTTTTTTTGCAAAATCATTTTTACTTAGTAATTAATTTTTACACTTTGTCCCCAATCAAAAACATCTCCCTCCGCGGAAAAAGAAAATAACTTAAAAAAAATATCATAAATGGCAGATCATGTCAAACTATTATGAAAGAGTTTGTAAGAGAGGCAGACAATCTGTTCTTTAAGGAAAAATTTTCGTTCTATTGCGAATTTATTGAATATATTCAAATTTATTAGTTCCATTTAGATCTTGGTAAAGTTCTCAGCGTCCACTCCGTGGACATCATAAATAAGTTAAGAAAAATCTAATTTATAATTAAAATACAAAATTTTGATAGGTTTAGTATCGAATGAAATGAAAAAAATGTACCACTTTAGCCAAATAAAGACCAAAGCACTTAAAAATTCAGTTTTTGTCTCCTCCGTAGACACAGCATCTCCACAGAGAATATAGCATTGTCAATGAAAGAGACAAAACCTCAAAAATCATAATACAGTTAGATAAATTAAAATAATATCAATTAAAAGTTCTTTGGTAGATATTTTTTTATGAAATTTAGTGATTTTCCTTTGTATATTTTCAAAAAAATTAAAATTGAAATTATATTCTCGAAAAGAATTAAGGTAAACAATTCATATAGAATATTTATAATATTAAAGCTTCAATAATGTATAACAAAAAATTTAATAGCTAAATTTATTTTTAGAAAAAATGGGAATACCAAAAAATAAAAAGACAAAGCAGTCAGATGCTCAAATTCAGAAGAGGAGAGAGTAGATTACGCGAGAAGAAGTTTAATACGAGACTTACTAGATTGTTTATTAATAAATAAATATTTGATATTCCTTAATCTTGTATACAATTGATCACATTTCTTCAAAATGTTGACTCTCATTTATTTGAAATTGTTGGAAATATTATTTAACTAATGCACAGTCAGTGTCATTATTTAAATAGTGCTATTTATTTTAAAATGTTAAGTTTTCTTGCACTGGTTTTTAATAACTAATTTTATTGTTTAATTATAAGAAAAAAATTGTACCAAATCTGTCCAATAATTAATCAATTATGCTTTCATTTAAAATGTAAAAGTTCCGGTGACTATCACGTCTTCTTCATAGACAGGTAAAAAAATTTTAAAACTAAAAAAAAACATTGAAAAATAAAATTGAAAATTTTATCACTAATATAAGGTTATTAAATGGAATTGCAATTTTTAAGATTTTTTACATATTTTTGTAAAATAATTTTTCTTTAGCTATTTGTACCTTTTTCATGAGAATGACCCTTATACACTATGTTATTGTAAATTATATTACTTAAGCTTCAATAAGCATTTATTGTCTCACCATACTTTCATAAATTTTATGCTAGTCCCTCAGATTGCACAGATTGGAGATTTCATTTACTGCAATGGATCTTTAATCAAATCACAGAGGATTATTTTACACTTCTTCTTCCCAACTTCTATCAATTTCTTTCACTTTATAATTGTTTTCGGCTTTAAACAGGGTGATTCAAAAATCCACAGAAACTTTAAAACACAATTATTCGAAAACGAATTAAAATAGAAAATCGCTGTTTGCACAAAAAGAATGTAAATAAAACCGAAGTTTTTTTGTAACGAAACAAAAATTTATTGGTGTTATAGTTTACAATTTAAACCACTAGATAGAACTGCATTTTCGTAACGATGCGTAAACATAGGATATGACATGGGTTGAAATTATGGCTTACAAATGTACAATGTGTCGGCCTCGATTCCGGATGATACAACTGCCAGATGAGGAATCACACTTTTTTACATCTTTAAACCCCATTTATGATGGTAAGACAGAGAATGAGCAACAGAGATAATGTAAGCTATTCGACCAGTGTCTTTTACTATGTAATGCCTCCCTCCTACATCTGCAGTGCCATTTAAAGGCTTAAATTATATACTATGTCTTCAATAAATTCTGGTTTCTTGATAAATGTAAATCCGGTTTCATTCCCATTTTCTTTGTGCAAATGGCGTCTTTCTACACTCAAGTACGAAGCGTCGCATCCGGTGGGATAAGGCCCCTGCGCACACTAGCCGATTTGTGTCGTTGAAGCTATTGTTACAGTCATGGAAAGTCGCTTCCCAGCAATGCAGGTCTTATGGTTGGGAAGAGAGTTTTACAAGGTGAAGCATGGAGTGACCTCAGCGACTCTCGTGGCACGCATGACCTTGGCGACCATTTTGGCGACAAATTTGGCGACCTTGGCGATAAATAGATTATTCCCGAAAATGCAACCCTGTTCTCGATATTTCTATTAGGGGCCGAGATCTAGGTTTTTCCTGAAAATTCTATGTGACGTCACGGCCTATCGGGGAGAGTATATAAGACCGCGTTGGGATCACGGTAGCGTTTTTGATCGACTGGTTACTTCACTGTGAAGCGTAAACGTCTTCGGAGTTCTATCTGCTGTGCGAGCTAATCAGCTGGTGAGCTGAGCTGTTATTGTCGTGACTAGTTATTTGCTGACTGTTTGTGCTGTTAGATATCAAAATGCTGAACTGTCATTACCTGTGAATTGTTGTCTATTTACATTGGTAATCTGTGCAAGGACTATTGTTTCCTGTACCTGTGCTACGTGTTTTCCTGCGTATTTGTAAATAAACCTTCATTCTCCATTATTCTGCGTGTTGGACTGTTTACACCATACACCCACGGTAAGATTTAGTGCAACACTATACAAATGACAACAGTAACCCACATGTCCCCCCACCTGTGGAGACACAGAGGGGGAATAGGGGTTAATATTGTTATTTTTATAGCTTCAACGACACGAATCGGCTAGTGTGCACCGGGCCTAAGATAATGATGTGAGGTCCAGTTACTACCTACCAATAAAGGATCGTACATCTGTCTGAAGGGTCGTCGCATCTGCCGCCCGTAATGGGGCTATAATGCGGGGGATACAATGCCCGATTAATTGCCGTGGCGGCCGGGTTATTCAGATCCACCCGCATGCCTAAACTGGGTGGAAGTACCTCTTTGTGGTATATGCTTTCGTTCCTGCTACATGGTCACCACTAATATGTGGATGAGATGTCGCCCGATAACTTGGTGAGTTTTCGCTTCCCCTGAAGGTATAGTATTGATCTTGTGATTGTGTTAGTCCCATCTTCGACCATCTACCCCCTCGACCCCTCAGCCATCGACCAGACACAAACCCTTCCCATCTCCTATGGGAGGGGTTTGTGCTGGGGCTGGTGATGGCCATTAGGCAACAGGCTGTAGTTTTCTTGTTATTGCCACGCTGGCTCGGTCATTAATTTTCCCGGGCTCTATGGCAAGACGGAATGAATCATTTATTGCTACATGCATACGCTTGCGAATAATTGACTTTTAAATTTTTTCCGAAGTTCTGCATCATAGTGTATATAGTTTAAATCATTATTCATATTATTATATACTAGAAAATCACCCATCATGGTATGACGGGTGCAAATTGTCAAATCTGACGTGTTTAAATAGATATATATGCGAGAGAAATGTTTAACATTGATTGAAAGCAAATAAAATAAACATATGCATTATGACAGGAAATATTTTTTTATTTACATATTTCTTTATTCAAAAAACCTCTTGCTAAACAACATTCGGTGTGAAGTACTTTCAATTTTCCGTGTACTTTTATTATCAAATTGCATCATCACAATTGCACTAAATAATTAGATGCATCGTGGCGTCCATACTATATCACACGCATGATATACCACTGGCGTAATTTACTACTTTCTATTAAAAAATGGAAATTAATTTGAAATATATGATTAATATAATTTAAAATTTCTCGGAAATTTCTCATAGCGAAATAAATTTTATATCAATCGACAGCAAATTTGATTTCACTATTTTAGAGCTATTAAATTTGAAATTAGAACGACAATTCTTCTTTTAAATTTAAATTTACTGAAATTTAAGTTCTCTAACAATGAAATAATGCTGTTTAACGTGCAATGTAGTGCTATGGCGCGAGTTTTATTGTTGGTGACGTCAGAGCGTTACCGAGAGACCAGGGCTATTATATTAGTAATTATATATTAGTTCATATTATTATATATATAGTTTAAATTATTTTCTGACAAATTTTGTTTCTTTTCTTTCGGAATTAGGGCGGCTATGAAGTACGATTCACATTTAGCAGTTTCGGCGATTATCCTCTTATTAACTGCTGGTGTATTTCTTGGCGTCGGAGCCACCAACCTATCGACTAGACCTCTCTATTCTGGGCCAGTTTGCGTAGTGTTTGGGTCATTGTTTCTTCTTGCAAGTGTGCTCATGTGCAAATACGCCTCGAAAGGTCCACATCCGGGCCCAGTTGTCAAAATCCATCGAAATCCGTTAAGAAAAGTTGGTCAGAATATTCCCCATAAACAGAAATCCAAGACCGATCCGGCTGCTAATTCTCAGCAAGATCCATCCATTAAAAATTGGAAGAATCCTGCCGAAAACACAAAAGAAAGGGACAAAGTAGAAATTACACGATTTTCTCATACTGCTGTCTAATATCTATAAATGGATTTTGCAATGTGTTCTGTGCTTATATTATGAGAGTTAAAACATTTCTCTAATTTATTGTTACTTTTGAGAATATTCAGAATTTCAAAAGAGTTTTATAAAAAATAACTTTTGTAAACAAACATTTTTATGAATACTTGAGCGTTTAGTGAATGTCTTAGGTACTTTTTTTGCTGATTAACACTTGTTTTTTCCCTTAAAACCAGTGAATCAAAATAATGTTATCTAGCTGCTGTTTCAATGTGTAAAACAACAATTATGCAAAGAAAGGTGAATTTTAATTTATTTTAAGTGATGTAGGAGAAATTTATTTTAATTGATGGCCGAGGATTTATTTTAAATGATGTAGTATGTTTAGAAATTAAGTTCTTTGTTTATTACTATGTATATATTTTTTTTGTCACTGAAAATAACAGTATTATTCGTCGGAATTAAGGGTGATGACAAAGAGTTACTTTCCTTTCCAAATTTATGCTCGTGCTGCCATCTATTATTTCTGTTATTAGTGCTATCTTTATGCAAAAATATATTCAAACGCGCTTTGTTTCTATCAGTGATTTTAAAATGCTAGACATTTATCAGATTCTATATTCTTGTACTTATGAATCGATTAATTTGAATGTGAATTCCTTGATATATGCATTGAATATTAAAATAATAATTTTTAAAACCATGCTATTTTTTCAATATTTCTTTTATTTAAAAAATTCCTTCGTCATAAATATGCAAGTGGAATGGAATGGAAGTTTCCGTTTAATGGCACAAAAGCCGGTGTCGGCTATGCTGTGCCAACAAAAGTGAGAAGAGAAATTCACGTAGGAAATATTCTATGTTAAAAAATGGTGCAAGTCTTAAAATCTTATATAAAAGGTTAGTGATGAAGTATAAGAATGTCACGAGCAGTGACATTTCCTAACAAAACTGAGAAAGAAACATTTAAGTTAAAATATTGCACAAGTAAAATCACAACAAATGAATTAAGTTCGAAAAAGGAAACCAATAATCCGAAGGAAAGCGAATAAATTCGGCTGAGGACTCTCACCCACCAAGTCATTCAAGTCTAAAATAGTGGTTTTAAAAAAGTTTAGACAAGAAGAATTACTTCAAATTTGAGCTCAGTTGCTTTTAAGAATAATGTTGCTGATATTAATTCTTTGTATATAAAATTTCTTTTCTTTTCAAATATTATAGAAGAAATATGTATAACATTTCGACTTTATATATTTGTTGCACATTGACAATAAATTTTTTTCTCTAATTGAAAAGTAAAACATGAATTATGTAGAAAGGTGAATGTACTTTACTGTAAATATAAGTCTTGTATAATTCGCCCTTTTATATGAAAGTTTAAAACTAATGTGGTTGTAGGATGAAAAAAAATCTCCTAACAGTAAAATTCCTTAATACAGTGCCGTAATAAATGCCCTAAATGCGAAAAAAGGTATTGATGAAGAAAATTTGATGGAAAGGAGATCTAGATTATGTCAGCATAAATTAGGCCATGATAATACACGAGAACATGAAGTTCAACTCTTCACTTTTCCGAACAGTTGGAATTATGTTTTCTAAATAAGGATTCTTCCACTGAAAGAAGCGAAGAGTATTCATAAATATTTAGCAGAGTATAGAAATTGATGATCTCTGTGCTAAAAGCAAGCAATTTAAAAATCCTCCCTCCCCCCAACATACACTTTATAGAAGTCAATATTATGTTGAAAAAAATGAAAATATCACGTTAAAAACTAAATGACTTCAGTGAACGGTCCTTCCTACAAATGAAACATGGATTATTAATTATTTATAGATCATATTTTTGATGAAAACTACTTCAATGAAGATATTTCTCTTCATCATAAAATATAACAGTACCTTGATTTTTATTTTTTTGATGAAAACTACTTCAAAAATGATATTTCTCTTCATCATAAAATATAACAGTACCTTGATTTTTATTTCGTTATTTTTAATATTTGGGGGAAAAATCGTCAGTTTTACAAGCTTTTATATAGTTCCACTTCTGTCATGTGATTATAAAATATCAATATACTTCACGTTTTTCTATCAGAGGCTCACGCTTTTAATATTTAGTTTAGACCACCAGATTTAATAAAACAATTATTTTCTATATTTTAGCGAACTAATAAAAAGCTCTTTTAAAACATTATTTTTATTATTCTCACTGGTCTTTGTTTGCTATAACACAGTTAGTAAGTTACATTTCCATATTACGCACAAAAGGTTATGAATATATATAATTCTTTGATTCCACATTCTATAATTTATAAAGCTACTTGTTTACACTAGTTAATTGTTTACACAACAGCTCAATTTTTTGTTAAAATTTCGTTGAAGCTGTATGTCTAATAGAGGGATAAACTGGTCAGAAATAAATATTAAAAATATTCAAACTATTGTTGTAAATATTTCCACTTATATAATAAAAAGGATTTATTTCCTGCTTTGTATAAAAGAGCATAATTTCCTCGAAATATTAAAATGTGAACAAATTGTAAGTCATTATAGGGAAAATTTTAATTAATTATTTAGAAAAAAATTAAACATGGGCGGATGTTTCAACATCAAGCGCATATTTGCGCTTGCAATAAAGTGGTTCAGGCATGTGGACACAACGCTCCAAAATCAAGGAAATTTCTGTACTTGAACTTGAACTTGTGTTACGGGATTTGAAGCAACAAAGGCTATTATCCCCTACTTCAAATTAGATGCAGTACTAATCATTTCAAGAAAACCGAGCAGGTATGTCCATATCAAAGAGTAAACCAGTCCTTGACAGTATTAAATCAATCCCAGCGGTGATTCAGAACACGTCGAAATGGAGAGTAAACAATGGAACGGAACCGCTTGTTGCCAAATGGATGCAGCTAAACAATGTCGAAGTACTTCAAAGTTTGAACAAAGATGAGAAGATGATTCTTGTTGACAAGAACATGAGACAAAAGTACATCATAAGTGATGTTTGCAGACAAAATTTCTGTACTATTAACGTATTGCAGAAATAAAACATTAAGAACTAAAATGACAATTTATTTTCCTTCCATTCGATAGCTAGTGCTGCCATCTAGTAATTTTGTACCGTAACACTAGTTTCACAATGCAGTGGATTTTTGTTATCGGATATATAGTTTTCCGAATTAAACTACAGCAGAAAAGCATCGAGATGACGGTTATTTTTTTTCTAATAAGTGTTTTTTAAAAAATCTGATCACGGAATATTGAGTAAAAATATATAGTCGGCTTTAAATAAGTAGAGAAAGTATATTACTTAAGTTCTTAATCTTATCTTTATTTTTTTAATTATTATTTTCGAGTAAATAAAGATAATGAAAGTGAAGAAAGATGCATTTTTTCACTCAATATTCGGAAGCATACAAGAAACTATTTCAAACTGAAGTTCAAATGATGTCTAAGCATCCTTTTTCTTATGGTTTCAATTTTTATATCTTCAATCGTTTGCGTATTATTATGTATTCTCAAAGTTGCTCCGGATTTCAGAATCATCCTGTATTTGGGTTATAAAAAGAAGGGAACCCAGGAATTACAAAAATTTGTTACAATACGTTTTAAAAATAAGAAAAAGCATCGAATATCATTTCATTACATAAAGGATCAAATAACATAGTTAGAAACTCTTTTTACTCTTCTCGAACCAACTTTCAAGCTATTTTTCCGGCTTTGGAAATAATTGGCTTCATTTTATAACACGCCTCTGCATGAATTGAAACACGCAAAAAACTTTTGAAAAATATTTAAATATTTCACAAAGCATGAGTGGATCCTATACCTTCTCTTAACCAGGGGTGTAGTGGAGCCGGAACGCCGTTCCGGTACTGCTTTTTTTTCCCACGAGAAATAAATGAGAAAAAATACTGAAAACGCACTTAACTCTCTGAACCCGGCTAGATTGAGAATTCCAGTACCTCAAAAACTGAAGTAAATTTTCGTTCACGAAAACAGAATGAAATCCTTCCTTTCCTTACAGAAATTCCAGGAGGACGACACCCAAGTTTGGGCCAGCAATTGTACACAAAGAAAGGAACAACTTTTCTCCCGTAAAATTCTCTTAGGATCCCGAAACTGCCTGAGTCCTGTCTCTGTCGAATGGGGCGGTTTGAGGCGGATAGCGCTCATAGAGTTAAAGCAGCTCGATTTTTTTTCACGCGGGTTAGAGCTTTTCCGGCACTGCTTCTATAGCGTCACGGACTGCTTATTTTACGACATACTACTGCTCTTTACATTTTAATCAGGGATAAATATTCAACTTAGTTTTGTTTGCTAATAAATTTAATTTTGTTTCTTTGTCTCAGTTGAATTCTCTACTACATTTTATAAAATGAATGATCATTTGCTCATCCCAACATATAAATAATAGCTTTCAAGTTTCTGAGGTGAATATTTTCTTTTTCCTTATATATAATGAGAACCACTAATCAAATGAGCACTGGAAGCAAAAATGTTCAAAACATAAGTTTCATTAAAGTTCTTCATTGTACAAGCCTTATTATAGACTTCAGGAAATTTAAATCACCGAAATTGGTTATTTGTTTACTGCAGGTGATAAATTCATTTTGCGCCAGTAGATGGCACTCCAAATTCCGAGAAAACAATCTTTGATCAGAACAGTGTAATGGATATAAAATTCATGCCAATAGAGGGCGCTTTAAGACAGCGTATAATTAGCAAAGAATTTTAGGACCACCAATGATTTTGGAAAGTAGAATCGTGGGTTACGTGTAAGGATGGCGGTTATTGCAATACAACCGGTTTTCAGTTAACCGGTTTTTTTCACCTCCGGTTTTAACCGCGGTTTTTTAAATAACCGTTTTTTTTTTTTGAAGAAACAACGTTTGTAGACAAAACTTTTTATTAATAATAATATACAATAAGTAATTATTTATACAATAAGTAGTTAATGTAATAAGTAATAATTATAAATAAGTGATTTATACAAGATGTAATAATAATAAATGGATAATTATTACAATAAGTAAGTTTTATAGACAAAATTTTTTATTAACATAGTTTTCACAAGAAATTCATTCATTGGCCAATATTTATCATCTAATCTGCTCATAAAGACTCTAGATACTAATCTTTCGGAAGCTATAGAACTTCTGACTAAAGATAAATATTTTTTGGCTACAGAAAACAGACGTCGTTTACAGACAAAATTTTTTATTAGTATTGTTTCTGCAGGATGTCAATCCGTTGGCAAATATTTACCTGTTCATAAAGACTTTTTCAGTAATCCGCCAACCAACAGACGCATCGAGGAAGCTGTTGTCGGTGATTTGTCTAAGATGATGAAATTCAAAGCTTTATAACTTAGTAAATTTTAGTCTAGTCGAACCTAAAATCGAGCCTATCTTCCGACCCGTTTTTTCACCCGATTATTGGATTTTAAAAAAAAAACCCGTTAAACCCGGGAAAAAAAAAAACCCAAAAAACCCTAAAACCAAAAAAAAAAAAAAAAAAAAAAAAAAAAAACGGTTTTCGGTTCAAACCGGTAGGTTGCTCGCATCCCTAGTTTCGTGCCATAGCTATTTATTTGAAGTTCTTAGTGCTCTGTGCATTAATCGTATGTGGTTTTGTTGTAGCAGAACAGTATAAAAAGTTTTTTTCCCGAATCGACCGGAAAGTTTTGATTATGGGCAAGCACAGTGACAATTCTGCGGAAAGACTGCATATAGTGCACGGTTAAGAATAAAATAAAAATTAATTTTTGATAAACATGGACATTAGCGAGAACAGAGCAGTCATTATAATTATGGCTCTGGTTTCGTTCTCGGTAACTTCGGCCCTCTTAACCACAATAATGTTATTTTGTTTTTTTCGTAAATGCATCGAATTGTTGTATATTAAAACTTATAAACTGAAAATAAGTCATTCATAGACACTATAATTTGATACAAAAATTACGGGGAATCCATTAACGTCTCAAGGTTTCTGTGGACTCTTAAATGAAAGAAAACGACAGCACATTCCAAAAACAGGAGATGCATTCTAATAAGATAGTAGAAAAAAAAACATCTCAGGTGTCCTTTACGTTCTTAAACAGATTGAAATAACAATAAGTATAAAAAAAAGTTGCGCCATCTAAATAGGTGATTAAATAAATTAGTAGGTCAAAAAGTTAAGCGTATACCTTACATGATGATAAATTTTGTACTTGCAACTAAATATAGCCAGGAAAAATGTGTTTGCAGTAATATTTTCAGTTTTACTTTTTACGCAGCACCAGTTTTATTTTTTTTGGCCAAAAAAAGTGAATTCTTCTTCAAAATTAAAAAATCTGGTAGACACACATATCCTTAGTGATATAAAATAACATTGTGATAATTATGCACATTTGTTTAATTTGATTACCGTTATGAGTACCATAGAGCATAAGTAATTGGTTTCATAAAAACTGCCTAAGAAATCTAGAATAGTAGGTATTTGGAATTTTATGGCTCAAGAGCCAAGTTTGACCATGGTGACCAACAGCCAAAAAATCCAGAAAAAACGTTAATAAAAAAAGTGTCTGTTAACCTAATATCAAAAATCGTAAGCTATAAAATTTTATCATTGCCTTATATCGCACATGTCCTCTCTATAAAATAGGCAGTCGCATCTTTAGAAAAAAAATGAATATTAGCGTTTGTTATTTTCAAAGTTAAGATAATTTATAAAATAACAAATATTCTGTTTGTTTGAATAAATCAAATATGCATTCGAGCCCTCTTTGGCCAAATCGATGTCGATTAATGTATGAACACTATTGTCAATGTTAAAAATGTCTGTGGAAATCTTCTTTCGAAGAAATTGCATTACGAATTAAGAAATAATACCCAAAATTTACTTGGTTTAAGATGAAGTTTCTGGTTTTTGAAAACTTTTAACTCTTCAAGGCAAATAAACAAATTGAAACAACATAAAAGATTTATCTTAAGAAAACACTCGCAATCAGATATTAGAGGCAGTTAAATATTATTCTTAGAATTCTATTTAAATTTCCAAGCTATCCGTTAAAGATAAATTATTTTTACAGATTATAGTGCATTTTGAACTTTTCTTTCGTTCATTAAGATATTTCTGTTAAATATTTTATTCGGAAATGAAAATAAATGCCTAAGTGTATTTTTACTTTTAGAATACTTTATTGCTACAAAAATTTGGAATGAAGTATTAAACGCAGCATATTTATCTGTTGAAATTTACTTAATAAATTTATAATTTTTGGAAGATCCGCCTACCCCCGCCTAGTTTGAGCAGATGATTTATTAAATGAAATATTATAAGCGTACGTCTTATCGAAAAATAAGATTACCAAATTATATTTTATTAAGGTAACAAATTTGAAAAGAACAACTTCAACAACCTTCAACATGTTACGTAATAAAGAGAAAGAAATGAAATTAGTAACTGAGATCTCGGTGAAATTTTTAGTTTATAATAGTAAAATGGAATAAAATCTTGAAATTCCAACAACTGAATAAATTTTGTTGAATTAATTCGGAAAGGACTGATATCAAACACGTGTAGGATTTACAAATTGTCCATTCATAAAAACATGACCGATTTCGACTTATTTTTGTATTTATTGATTATCGATTTTATTTTGTTGCAGTATTAAAACAAGGAAATACGCACAAAGCTTACACTTAATCTGCAGCCAGGACAAATACGGACGTTTAAATCATTTTTGATATCTTCTGCCATGATAAAGTTGTCAGCTGGCATCTGAAACTTTTCTGCAGACTTTCACGCCTCGTTATCCTGAGGAGTTTGACCTTTAAAACTTTTAAGTGCATCGTGCGCTCTAACGAAAAGATTAAATTTTGAAAGAAAATTATTCGTACCCATATTTTTTAGTTAAAAAAAGACAATCCATCTTTCTTAGATATCTTTTTTATATTCTGAAATCAATTCTTCCCCAGTAATAAATAGAGTTATGCATATGATTACTGAATACGAAAAATGACTACTTGAATTTAGAATTTGGACCGACGTTTCAATTTTGAATATTGCCTATGTAGTTTCAATTCAATATGCTCTTAGATTTTATACTCAAAATATCAGTATCATGACCATAAGCTATAACTATAAAATATATCCAGCAAAGTAAGAGCATGTCGTAAAGTAGGCGACTTTTTTGTAACTGAATACTTTTGAATCCATTCAGAAAACATGGCTATGCTTTTAAGGCCATAAAATGAACATTAAGGATATATCATTTGCGTATATTTTCTGAATTGAAGCCAGAAACACTTTAACTTTAGAAATGAAACGTGACTTTTGTGTCCCTCCAATGCAAATATAGAATGAATTTGACTTTTGCTCTAAGATTAGGCAATTTTGAAAATGATGATGTATTTTATAAAACTTAATGAAAAAAATTGTATTTATTTAAATACATTTCATATATGTTTTGTTTTAAATTGTCAAGCTGTAACAGCTGCTGCTTTGAAAAAAGTTGTCAAACGCTGCATTTCTGTTAATTCATTATCATTCATCTTAAAGTCGTGAAAATCGTGGTTAGTTGTCTCCATATTAGTCATGTCACCTTCGTCTAACAATATTTGTTTGTTGCCAAAACGTGTCTGTATTATTTGAAATTCTTTCTTAATTATTCAATAATTATTTCTGAAGAGCATTATTGTAATGGAAGCTCAGTGTCAAATAAAATTTAAATTGCAAGTTGTTAAATATCAATTAAATCAGTTAGAAATAAGAGTCACGGAAGCAGAATTACAAAACCTTTGTTTTTAGTTTACTTTGAGCTAAATTAATGAGCCATTTTGAAGCTTCATGAGAGTATTTCTGAGACGAACATCATAATTTTGAGCTGTGGGTAGATGACAAGGAGGGCAACTTAGCTTGCATGACCTCTCCAAACTTCCACACTTATCCAGTGGAAGAACGGTTAAATTTCCCCAAAATAGTGCGAATGTAAGTAAAAAATTATCCGCTTTTTATTTTTTGAAAGTATGCAAACAAAATTAATGGTTGAATATTGTCGTCATTTCTTGACAGTCCCTTGCCTTTTCGACTCATTTAGTTCAGCTGCTCTGAAGATTATGTATTCCCTCGGTGAAGGCGTTTTGGTTGAGATGCCAACTATTGATGACCGAAGCTTGTACATCTTGTTCCACAGAAAAGCGATGTCGACGTAATGCATCTTTGAAGGGTCCGATGGACATAATGAGATACCGACAGCAGTGAGAGTTGTCCAGGTCATATGAGCCCAAATGGTGAATAATTACAAGACTGTGTCCGTCGGTGTGTGGGCCTGCATTGTGATGCAACACCGCTCCTTGCTATAATAATATTCATTGGTGTTTTATACAGATTGTGGTTCACTACCCAATTTAGCCTGTATTTTGACCTTAGTAGCTGTTTTGTTTCTATGTTTGTTTCCTTTCTTTCCTTGTATTGTTTTTGTTAATTTTTTGTTTTATTTATTTTTTATTATTACTTTGGAACCTGTTTTACATTTGATTTTATTCTGTAACCAAAATATGTCCTAAGGCCCTATACATATTTGGGAAAAGCCCCAATACGGCCATGGAGTTTTTCTTGTTTTGTCTTCTAGTGTAGATTTTTATCTAATATTTTTTCAAACGGCCCAACTTCACGATTCCCAAATAATGGTGATGCAAGGGCATGCAATGTTGTTAAATTAAAGCATCCAGGCATCGTGCAACCTCCTATTAATCTCGGTCCTGCATCACCTTTCCGCTAGAGAAGACGGATGAGAGCTCGCTGTTCCTTTTTGAAGCACACTCATAAAGGTTCAACCAAGTTTACTTTTCAACAGAACGAAGAGAAATGACACTATCAAACATCGCTCATCAAACCACAATATTAGAAACTCTAGGCAAGCGTTCTCAGAAGCCAATCTTCTCAATAGAACTATTTTTCTCTGTAAAGTGCGGAAAAGTTTTGATTTACCAACGTGACAACAGATTTATTAGCTTGTTACTAATTCTGTGTTTATTAGTATTCTATTCTTTGGTGGGAATTTGGTATGTAAAAGGGAATGCAATTATGAGAATTATTATTTGTATGGATGGCAATTATACGGATAGATTTTTTATTGATATGCTTAAGGTCTCTTCGAAAACCAAACCCTTTAACAAAAGTTACAGAAATTAATAATTCCTCTTTATCTTTGAGATTATTTGTACTTTAAAATTGAATTTTTCAGATTTTTCTCAATAGAAATGGTAATAAATTTTTTCATTTTTACACGATATTTATGTGGAAAATAAACATTTTTACAAATGTAAACTCAATTGTTTTACTTTCATACATAAAATATTTGTTTCTGTGTACCAAGAAGCATCAAGCTGAAAGTAGAAAACCGCTTTTCTTCTACAACATTCCTAGGAGAGTTCAGAGATTGATTCTCTTTTGGTTGAAATCTATCGAAAAAATGCAGGGGAAAGTCTCCCACGGAATATTTTGTAATGCAGAAAGTCAGAAAATACCTGTGGATTTCATTTCTTCACGAAATCTAAGTGTTTTGTTTTTTTGAAGAAAGAATATTGAATTTATACCATCTGAAAGCGAAAAGCATCTAAGGTGGATAAAGTTTGTTTGTGGACTTTGGTGTTATATTTCTAAGATACTCTCGAAATATGTTGTGTAGTTCAATAAATATCAAGGTAGTTTTTACAAGGTGCTGAAATAGAAAGGAAATTTTTTATTAAGTTAATTTATACAATATTTTTACTGGATACAGCAACTTTTATTTTGCACACCAATGGCCTAATGGGTTAATGAATGACTTGGTATGGCTGAAAAGTATGAATCGGAGGTAGAAGGTTATGGGTTCAATCTTATCGATGTGATCTTAGCCAATATTATTCAAAAACTGGTATAACGTTTTCACCCTTAGCAATAAATTGTCCTCTGAGAGCTGGCTGGCTTCTGAGGACTTCCTACAAGCCAGACCCAAATGTCGGGAAGATCTCCTTGAAAGTTCTCCAGAAGATAACAGCTCCTATATATTGAAGAGAAGTCAGACACCTACCTTAAATGATACCTAGGTGCTCAAAGTTCGCTTTGACCAAGAGAAGCTGCTACATTTCTTCTTTGTCATGAGCCCTTGACTCGTTGAATTCTATAGATATGCTAGACGAAGGGGGATATAGCTACCACTTACATTCTTGAGACAAATATTCTGACAATAAGTCTCTGTGTAACAAGTGGTGTCATTAAATTTTCACTCAGAAACGATTTAATTGAATGTCACAAGATTAATATCCTGTGTAATCCAGGGGTAACTAAAGAATCAAACCTATAAAATGACTTAAAATTGGGGGAATTTGAGAAAATCTTTCTGAGATATTGAATTTTTAAAAATTTTTAACGTACTAGATGAATGTCTCTTTTCTTTCATTCATTCCCAAATTTATACAGTAAATATTTTTGTCACCAGTGAATATTTTGACCAGAACTACAGTTTTATAAATGAAAAATATTCGACATTCGACCATTAGCTGTTTTTTCTATGCAATTTCATAACCTCTTTAACCCCGGAGAATCAACCTGCACTCTAAAACCAAAAGGTGAGTCGGCTTTCCAAGGTATTGAATGAATGAACAACTTCTTTAACCGTAATAAAGTACTTCCTAATTTTTCAGATTCTATGACATGCTCAATTTTATTGAGTTTAAAAACAATCAACTAGAAAAAGTAGAATAAATTTAAAAATAAATTTAACTTAAAATTTAAACAGAAACAACAAAATAACAAAATTTAAACAATAAAATTTATGTTTAATTATCTCGCAATTGCAGATGCATACAAAAAACAATAGAAATCAAAATCATTCAAAGAAATCAATAAACTAAGATAAACTCTGAGAGAATCGAATTAAACAAACAAGGAATCCATTCTAGTCCATTTTGTCAAGGTCTAAGGACTTTATTCGAAATGGATTCAAAATATTTGGGAAATTTTTCTGGAAGAAACCTGCATTACGCCAAAGATATTTCTCTTAGCCCGAAATTTCCCAACAAAAGACAAAGGATATCAGTACCATCTAAAAAGCATTATTTTGAAAGAAAAAGGAAAACCAAACACAAACATAGAAACGCTAATAAGATTGATTTAAAATATCATTAGCCTTCGGGCTGAAAAATCGCCTTCACAAAAATAAACTTACCCCACGCTTAGAGAAAAAAAATGTCCTCACGTTATCACAAACTCACGCAAACTTTCCGTCAAAATAAGTAATCATACTTTTTTTTAAAGAAACACTAGAAACATAGCGCCATCTACATTTGAAAAGACAAAACAGAAGGAGGAAATGCTATAGAAATGAAACTATTTAGACAATTTTATTGTTTGTTATGGAAACTTCTTGTCACTGGTTGCTAGTTAATCTGCTTGAAGTGATATCGATTTGCTGCCTTATGCATGGGCAAGTGTGGTACATGTACATATTAGCAAACTTAAATACTTGATTGAATATTAATTAAAATTCTGTCCGTAATTAAAATGAGTCGTGCCTTTAAGGATGACAAATTACCTCATTATATTAAAATGCTTTGCCAGAAGAATAAGTGAAACTAGGGAATGCTCTTCCTTCGGATTTCTCGTATATTTATATAATATAGTACGTTTTATGTTAAGTTTTGTAGTACAGTCAAATCCCGTTTTAATGAACACTCAACGGACCGATCCAGAAGTTCACTATAACCGAGAGTTCACTATATCCGATTTTTCAATTATAGGCTACACATGATAAAATATAATCCATAAATGCATTTCCATGTTGAACAAATTGATTACACTAAATGACAATCAGTGTTAGGCAATATGAAATTAAAATAAATATTTGTTCTTAAAAATTAACAATGAATTTAATTGTACTTACATTTATTTTTCTAAAATATGAATATTATGAAGTATGAACTACATTTATTTTTCTAAAGTATGAATATTATGAAGTATGAATTACATTTATTTTTCTAAAGTATGAATATTATGAAGTATGAATTATATTTATTTTTCTAAAGTCTGAATATTATGAAGTATGAATTATATTTATTTTTCTAAAGTCTGAATATTATGAAGTATGAATTATATTTATTTTTCTAAATCACGAATTATATTTATTTTTCTAAAGCATGAATTATATTTATTTTTCTAAATCATGAATTATATTTATTTTTCTAAAGCATGAATTATATTTATTTTTCTAAAGCATGAATTATATTTATTTTTCTAAAGCATGAATTATATTTATTTTTCTAAAGTCTGAATATAATGAAGGATGAATTATATTTATTTTTCTAAAGTATGAATTATAGTTATTTTTCTAAAGATGAATATAAGTAGTGATTTTTCGCTAAAGTGCTGAAAATAGGCTTAAAAAGCAGAAATTTCGGTTCACTATAACCGAATTCCTTACTTTTGAAGACCATTACAAGCATTTGAAAATACATTAGGGGAACAGGAGTTCGCTTGGGACCATTTAAAAAGTGCTTTATAACCGAGGGATCGTTATATACCGGGTTCGTTATATCGGCGTTTCATTGCATATTGAAGTGAATCGGCTAAGCATTTTGAACCTGTTCTATTTGACGGTTTGAAGTTGATGCAGGCGTACAATTTTGGTGTCAAGAACACATACCAAATTTCATTTTTATAGATAGTTGTGTTTGTGAATTATCGCTTTCATAATCAAGACAGACCAACAGACAGTGAATCCTTCCATTTGGCCGAAATTTCATATTGATCTCAAATTTTGATAATAAAACCATGTGCCAAATTTCATATGTCTAGGATGTTTATAGATTGAATTATCTCGTTCACACACACAGGCGGCAGGTAGGCAGACTTTCCTTTCACGAATTTCACCAAAATCTAACGGAAATCTAAAGTTTTTATTCTAAGACCAAGTTTCAGTCGTCTAGCTTCTGCCACTTTTGAGTTGTTGTTCAACAAGAATGTGTAAAAGATGCATCATTCATAATGTCGAGTCTGACTCGACATAAGAATGAAAAGGGTTAATATATATATATGTTTGCTTTAATATTTCATGTGAATTTTCTAAAACCCGCCTTAAAAGGGCTTAAAGTGATAATATCAATGATTAACAGGCGAGATTTGGTCCTTTCAAATGGGTAAGCAATTTACTTACAGGATTTCTATAATTTATTCTGGATAAATTTAGCCATTGCCTCACTTATTGCTTAGACCGTATTTTGCTACGGCAGAGTAATTCCTCAATGATCCCCAAGCAGCTTTATAGTATCTATTGGGACGCATTAATTACTATCAGATTAATTATTATCCTCAGTGGAGCTTTGAGGTAGTCCTGGCTGGAGATAACACGCAACTTGAGATTGCTTAAAGGCTCGCCAAGTATATTGTGACAATTTATCGGTCTACACAGCGAGCATCAAGAAGTTTGGTTCACTTTGAAAATGTCAGTTGTAGACTGACTTGCTCAAACCACTAAATTGAAAGCAATTGAGAATTTGAAACATCGAATAAATGGAAATAATCTGAATTATTCCCTTGTATGTGAAGCATCATTCAACTGAGATAAAATGGTACAAAATCGTTCCATAAATAATAATTTTTTTAAGTGGAAATTCACAGGCATTCCATTACCTTCCTCAATAAGTATAGTGAGGGACATGAAAAATTGGCAAATTTCTGTTGATTTAAAAATGAATTTTTGGTAATTTATAATATTTACATTATCTTTCGCATCATAATATATCTGCAAAATATTTATTTATTCCTGCGTTCGACTTAAGTTGCATGATTTTCTTTTGACTTGAGAACGTCTTTCCGCTCATTACAGTGATAGTCGGTTGAGCTTCCTTGTGTGACAAAATACCGTCAGATTTGAATCGCTAATAACTACGAGACTAATAATTCGAAAAGAATGGTTGACCCCAGACCGTCTAGATCATATCTGTAAGAGTTTGTAGTATAGTATTGCTTTGCCTGTGAAGTCATCGTACCAGTGTAGATGCATGCGCGTTATTGTTACGAATTAGCTTTATGTAAGGTTGTAAATAAGTGTAGCGTGGAAACGCGTTTAGCTAGGTGGTTGATTCTGGTGTCATTTTAAAGAGCTTGAAGAGTATTACTAGGACCCAAATTGGAGACACTAAAAATATTTATCAGAATATAAGTAAAAATCGATATTAAATTGAAAATTTCAAACTCCGCATGTTTTTTTATTATAACATGCAGAGTTTTCTTTCGAATTGTATGAAACTAACAGAATACACTTGACAATACGTAAAAGAAACATTGTATTAAATTTGCGGGAAATATGAGCATTTGTAGTAAATAATGTTTTACTGCGCATACGCTAAATGTAGTTCTATATACTGTCAACAGATGGCGCCATCAAAATCTACTCTACATAAAACATAAGAGAGGCGCAGTTCGGGTCCGCACCGTAGACTTTTCGTGAAAACGTCGTGATAAAATCATAAAAAAAGTGTTTCGTATGAATATGTAATTTAACTATCTTTCTCTCTAGTACAATATTTACACAGAGTAGTATAATGATTACAGAATAGATAAATCACAAGCTACCACAGACCCTTGCTACATGCGATAAACTTGCGTTTTATCTATTCTGTAACCATTACACTACTCTGTGTAAATATTGTGTTAAAGAGATTGATAATTAAATTACATATTTATCGGGATAAAATCATAAACACTTGCTTTATGATTTTATCCCGACGTTTTCACGAAAACTCTACTACGCGGACCCGAAGTGCGCCTTTCTTATGTTTTTTTTCTTGTCTAAAATTGAATCTGTGAGAAGAAGAAGTGATCATAATCTGCTTTTTTTATGAATCGTTTCGATTAATGTAGATCTAAGCACTGACTGCAATAGCAGTATTACTATACAGGGTATATAGAAGCTATACCATCCTCCTTTCACTGGTTCCAGGAATGTTAATAATTTGAATGAATAGAAGAACAGTACCTGGGAAGACTTAAAACATGATTATCTCGAATTGAGCATTTCGGACCAGTACTCGTCACCGACTTCTCACCAATTCAAATAAAAGTTTGTTTTTGACACAAATCAACGAATTCATAATTTATTTATTTCAAAATGTGTAGAAACATAAGAATCAAAATTGATTGGTTTTATACTGCATATTAAGTTTTAATAATTAAATATACCATTGGTACTTTGGTCTTTGACCCGTGGTTCAAGTCGCAAAATACTACTGAAGGGAGTTGACCATTTTTTTTCCAAACTCTCCTTTGGCATATGGCGCGAACGGTAGTTATTATCTTCATCAGCTTTCATTGATTATTTATGTAATTAAAATACTCAAATAACATCATAAAAAAAATTCTTGTTGGCAAACTTGCTCGAACAAAATCGAATATGGCTGCAAAAGTTTCCATTTTTAGTTAGGCAACATACTACATAATAAGTTAAAAAATGTTTGCCTAACCGATCAAAATTATGTATTAAATCGATACATAATTTTGATGTGTATTGATTTAATACACAATTTTGATTGTCAAAATTAATCTATAACTTTTGATAATTAAAATTATGTATTAAATCAATACATAATTTTGATTATCACAAATTAAACCAAATTTTGCCAAATTTGACTTCGTCCTTTCCTTAATTTGGAGGAAAAAGGCAAATCCGGCAATAAAAGTTGGACAGACGGAATATTATTAATTAATTGAAGAGAAACAGCAGTTTAAAGAAACACACGCATACTATCAATTTTTTTCTAAATGTTCCTATTAAAAGGAATCCTTCGTTTCATTTGAACAGGTATTTTTTTTCTCAATAACCACAAAATTTTATACGAAATTTCGATTCTACTTTACTTTAAATGATTTATTTCAAAATTTTTATTGTAGGTTTGAGATCAGTTTATGTACAACAAACAAGAATACTGTGAAATTCCCATGTTTCGGTAATAGATTTCAAATATAGTCACATTAATTTTTTTTGTTTGTTGAAATATTTTCTCTCTAATTACTTTGTTTAGCTATTACTTCAATAACTAGAAAGAAATTAACAAAGATGGTAGATAGAATTTCACAGCTTGGAACAAAATTTATGCAAGAATACAGTTTGGGATAGAAGTGAGCATAAAACTAAATTAATACGAAAACTCTAATAATCTTCCATCCACTTTAGGTTAGAGTAATTAATTTATCGATCGCTAACTTTAATCATTGATCCTATACTAATTTGTCTCTAGAGTATTATGATAATTCTTTCAGAAGCAGAATAATTTTGAACTCTAAGCACTAGCTTTATCCATTAAGTTCTATTATTTTTTGAACATTCGGGAGAAATAACAACAAAGTTAAAAGTGTAGTTAAAAGTTTTGAGACTGGTGTTAGAGACGAAATGTGTTTGTGGGAATAGGTAGCTGTATTTAAAACTGAGCAAACTTATCTGATTTAATTAAGTTTTCGATTAATTTGTTGAATTTAATTAAACTTCAGAAAATGCCTGTAAAACCTTCTGTTTGATTAGTTGTGAAGTAATATTTTGTTAGTTTTTTTTACACTCTTTTATTTAACTTGATTTAAAAGATGGAATTTTAGAATTGATTTTTCACCCACTTTCTGATGTACAAGAGTTATGAAATTTTATAAAGTTGTGTAATCCGGATGATAGTACAATACCATAATATTTTTTGCAACAAATAATAAAGTAATCTTTTTATTTTATTTAGTTTTGATGGTACCTTCTGGTAGTGAATTTTAGAAAATTAGATTATAAGATTCCATAATAAGTAAAATAATGAATCACTGAAAAATAAAATAAATAGAAAATAATAAAAATAAAAACGCTTTTAAAAGCATATACTTTCATTAGTGTACTGAAGAGCAGAAAATAATACAAAATCGTAAAAGCTTGAGGGTGCTGAAAATACATAATAGCATAAGGAAAGAAAACTGCAATGAATAGCATAAAAAAGAAAATTCCTAATCATTTCATTAGAATCCTAATGAATTCATTATTTCCTAATCATTCATTGTTTTATAAATGTGATTAAAATTCTAATTTGCCTAAAGTTTTCAGCGTCTCACCTTTCTACTATTTTGTTTCGATATCCATTTATATATTGAAAATTTTTTCTGAATGTTCTGTGAAGAAAGGTGAAGAAATTGCAGATCTGTACCAAATTTTGGACAAAATATGTGAACTGGTTGACTGTCTGTTGGTCTGTGTTTAGAACTTATTGATCGTATTTATGTGTACTCACTCCTTCGAAAAGAAACTGAGAAAAATTTTATGACAGGGAAGCATAACTAGAAGAGAGCAACGCCTTGTCTTGGCATCTGAGGTGACATCCATGAAGACAACAACAAAGGAATTGGGGATGGAGTCTTAAGCGGGACATTCAGTACTAGGCCACTACACTTTTTTCGAATACAGGATGCCAAACCCTTTCGTCAATGTAAGAAACTAATGAGAAGTGGCGTAGACCGATGAAAAAGTTGGAACTCCATCCGGTTTGGATTTACATTTGGCCCACTAGGACATAAAACTGAAATACAATAGTTGGTTAGGGGGACAGATCTTCTCTCACAAAAGCGAAAATCACAAAATGGGGAAGGCCGAGTGTTGCTTGGAGTCAATCTGGGGAAAGCAGGGCGGGTGGACCTGTTTTGAAAGCGGGTGTTGGAGTAGGCGCCGTATACTAGGGGATCGGGTTGCTCGCGGGTACGGTTGGCACAGTCCGACTTGTGAATTACCCACCAAATTTTATGAGCTGAAAATGGAAACGGTCTGCTAAGAAGTCCTCCAAATGGATTAGAATAGTCTTATGGTGAATGTCCAGCTTTAAGGGTCATCACCCGCCAAGGCTCAACCCCTCTAGCAGACGGTACGTACGATCACCGGAATGCGACGGAACGTATCTCTGATTTGAATGGAAGTAACTCTACCCCAAGCCATTTCTACCCACTGAGGAAGCAAGAACCCGCTTAATACACTTACCTGGTGACTTCTCATGCACGTACTCGTGGTCCCCCCCGGTTGGAGTGCTGAAAAGTATAAATAATTAACGGGGAAAGGGTTGGTATAAAAGAACGTGTAGAAGCAGGTAAAAAGAACGTATTTAGCAGGGTTATTTTATTTCATTACAGAGACTTACATATGAGTATTGCAATCACTGTTTATGCTCATAAGAAAATATTCAGTTTATACATATGTTAATTTATAACAAATTATTTATAAATGCCGAGATAGTGGTAAAATTTTGTAAATATATTTGAAAACACAGCCTAATTGCCGTACATATCAGAAATACCGGTTCAACTGCCATTAGATATGAGGGACCGCTACTATTATCAGGTGTACCAGTTTTTCTAAACATTTATTTCCCGAAGAAATACATATATAATTTTCAGAGAAACCTATCTTAAAATCAATTTAAATTTTTATCTAAAATTCTATAAACTTGAGGTGAAATGCTCCTGGAATTTAAAAAGTTAGAAAAATGTTCATTAAATCAACAATAATGAAAATGCGCCAATATGTATGGATAAAATATAAATAAAATATTAAAATTTTAATACACTAACAGAAATTCGCGCTTTTTATAAGTTGGAAATTCTTATTGAAACCTCTCTGTAGCCTTTCCAAGGAAAATTGGCCACTGAGAGGGGGTGGTCGTTCTGAAGAGGTTTCATGTTTGGAAGTACAAAATACGTATTTAAACATGCTCTGCTGTTGATTCTCGGATTCTGAAATCCTCCTCGCTTTTGCGCATGCGCCAGGCCGAGTTGATTTCACTAAAATAGGGATGAAGTGAAAAATGAAAGGGGATATGTTTACATTTTACTCAGCGTGTCTTAACAAAGAACTCCAGAAATGGAGTCATTTACTCATTGCCTGTCACCCCTTTCCAGAGTAAAATCGTGCAAAAGTGCTGGTATTGGCATTTTGAAATAATCAATAATTTAGATGTTTCTGATAAAGCGAATTTTAAGGATCATCTAAAGAAAGAAAAAAAATCATTCGCAAATTTCGATTTTTTTAAAAAAAAGATTCAATTTGTGTTTGCTTGAATTTCTCAGCTTTATTAACCACGATCTGACAAATGCCCCACCCCGGTAGAGACCGAAGTTTACTGTTCTGTCCACATTGGGAACGGAATGATTGATTTCGATTTGATTACTGGTGTTGTTTCTGAGTGTGGGAATTTCTTGTTCTGTCTTTCCTACCTCCTCTCTTCATAAAACGTTCAAGGTCATAGAAATGAAAGGAATGGAATGGATTTCATTGAAGTTGAAGGGGCGATTTACCGGCCGTTCAAAGGGGCCTGAGTGGCTGTTCCTAGGGGTTATTTTAACATTATGTCTATGGGCCAAATATCCGTGCCATACAGATGTGGCCCTTGAAAGGGGTGACCGCTTACTGAAGCACTGTTTGTAGTTTCGTTTGAAACAATGCAAGGCTCATAAATAAATATTCTTTCCATTAGATTTTATAGAAAAAAATGTAAACGTATAGTTCATGTGTGAATGAAGCTTTTTTCAAAGGAGAAAAGTTTTATCGAGAGTAATATTTTATCGGGAAAAAAATCTCAGCAATATTTTACAGTTTCAGAATCTTTATTTTTGAAACACATCTAAAAGAAGTTGGGACTGAAAAAGCACTCCATTGAAAGTAGCCAAAAAGTCTATAGAATAATGCATTTCTAATATATTATTAACGTGTAGAAGTTAGAGGCTTAAGGAAAACTTCCATTCCACTTCAAAATACCCTTCATTCAAAGCTGAATGATTATATCTCAAGATATTTTTCAAAGCGCTTTCAAGCATCGAGCAAAAATTCTGAAGTATGCTTTTTTAGGTTTTTTCCTGTTATAAAAAGTTTACTTTTTCGCGATAGCTGACATAAAAAAGAATATTTCTTTTTAAAAAATGAGCTTTTCTCAAACTTTTTCCAAGAGAATTCGTTCTTAAAAAATATCGAAACTTAAGAGATTCTTTCAATTTGTTTTTGATCGTTTATCAATGTAAAGAATCTGAAATGTATAGTTTTTCAAGAACATAAATTGAAGTCCTTCTTTTATACGCAAAATCTAGATAAAGCTTTAAAGGCCACATAACAGAAATTATGTTAAGTGAACAAATTTATATTCTTCGTTAATTTCGTGCGTTTGGAAATATAGAACATATTGAGATAGACAGTTTAGTTCAACAAAGAAATGTTTAAATTTTTAAAATTTAATGTTGGTTTCCTACAGATTGAAATATCGCGATAGAATATAGGTTTTTGATAGGATTAATACGATATTAAAAAATGTAGGTTTATTTTTACTTAAGACATAAGAATTGCTATCATCAAACGTTATTTTCCTACACTTAAATATCGCGATATTAGATTATTGATAGGATTAGTAGGATATAAATTTAAGAATTTATTTACTTGTGACATTAGAATTGCTACTGAGTAAGAACCACATCTTTTCACAACATATCTGTTGGTCATTGTCTGTTTTACCATGAAAAATGCCGTTTCTTGCGGTGAAAATGTAGTTCTTTTGATCTTGAGGGTCTAAATTAAGGACAACATTAGACATTTTTAAGCCATTAATCTAATAGCGGGCATTGTTCACGTAGCGCATCGCTCCAGTAACTGCAGAACATAAGGTTTAAATGTAGATGAATTTTAATACCAATAAATCTTGGCTTCTACGATACATGCATTCACCCTCACCACACACCTCTCCCACCCACACACCCACACACACCCTCCACCCACACCCCTCCAACCACGCACGCACACACACCCCACGCCAATTTTTGGCAAGTTGACTTGTGAATTAAAGAATGGCTAAGGGCTGTGTTTTGGAAAAATGCACTAATCAATAGCAGCTGATGCGTGACTTGGTTGTTTGTATGATTAAATTCGATTGTCTATCTTCCATTATCACGAGGGGATATATATGGCCAGCTAGGGTTCTTATGTCTGTTCAGGGTCAGACTTCCCAGTTCGGTACTTAATAATAATTTAGGTAAATTTGAACAGAAAAGTCAGTCGTTTTAAACCGTATACAATTCGACTTTCTAATGATGACTAAGGTCGGCCATAAACGCTTTATAAAATGAAATAGTTTTCTAGGAGAATAAAACGTGCCTTTTCTATTGAATATGTACGAGGGATAAATGACTGACGATTTGGTATTTTGATTTGTTTCGATTAAAGCGATGCTACCATTTTATCTCGTAATTATGACCATTTCACACAAAGATAGAGCAACAAATAGGAGCCATCATTTGAATAACTTACTCAACTAGTTCCCTATGCATTTAATAGAATACAAAGCATATGCAGACAACGATTCTTCAACAACAGAATTAAAGGCTTGCAGCACTCAGAGGCCGTGAACCTTTTATCATGTAAATTTTCCTATAATTAGAATGAAATCAATTAAAGCCACTAAGGTGCGTGTAACTCATTAATTTTCCTTTTTATTGTTCTGGATAATTCTATGTTTTTTAATATATAAACATAAGTAAATAGAACTACCTCTTTTTAGAATTAGTATCCATTAATTATTTTTATTTTGCAATTCATTTATTAAAATTCAATTTTCTTCTTGAACCAAGTTACTAAATTGTTATATCAGAGCGAATTCAATTCCATAAGTACTATCTTCGCAATAATTATTCGGTTCTTGTGCAGGAATAATTTTTTATTAACATCGCATTTCCTTCTCATATGGAACAGCTCGTAGTCTCGTTAATATGCACATGCGCAATCAGGTCTCGCAAGTTTTTGAGAAATGTCAAACTCACCAACACACTCCCAGAAAACATGCAAATCGAAAATCGATCATCCACGTCTGTCAAAATGCAGAAAATATATAAATATTGCCTTAGAGACGGAATTCCTGCCGGGTTTTATGAATTCCTATGCTGAAGGAATGCAGGTGAAATCTAAAGGAATTATCGCTTTTTCGCCAAAGGGATTTTCTAAAGGAGACAGTTCTGACTTAGAAAAGGCTGGTCTGTCTTCTTAACAGCTGTCGGCGTGCATATACATATATATATATATCATAAATTTTCAATTTGTTGAGAATCTGAGTGGCATATGTGTCTATTTTATTTATTAATGCCTTCTTTAACTTTGCTGTAGGCGTAGAATTGTATCCTAAGCCTCTATTATGATACTTCATTTCCAGAAGCAGGAGGTATGTGACTTCACAACATTTAATTCGTTATTTACTTCCCAATAATTAAAATATAAATTTGGAGCGATAGACTTTGACAAATTTAGGGATTTTTATTTTGGGATATTCTTTCCAACTTAACACTAGTTTACCTACATTTCTTATATACCTCATACCCCACCTGTTCGAAATGGGTCAAAATATGACACGACCGGTAAAACTAGTGTTAACGAAGGCTTCATCTTCCAAAGTATGCCAAAATCATCTTCATGATTAAGAAGCTTTATATCTTTATCCGTTCTTTCTTCCAGCAATTGAATCTGAAAAGAAAATATAAATAAAATAAATAAGAGAAAAAAAATTAAAAGAAATTCGATATTATAGTCCGAAATGTCATATCATGATAATGTTTAAGCGTTGACTCTACTTTGTCTTTATATTAATTTTAAAAATGTATTTTTAATTAAGTATATAACTAGCTGTCTGATACAAATTATTTAGTTTTGTCGCAACACGCATATATAAAAGCGGTAAACTAAAAAAGTATTGTTAAAAAATGTACTCAAAATATTTAAAAAAATTTATTAAAATAAGAGAAATAAAAAAATAAAATTGGTATCTCTAAAAAGCCAATTTTTCGAATTTTAAAGCTTTAAAAAAGTAGTTTTCTACGATAATATGCTACGAAGATTATAGAGGAAAAACATTAATCTTTGAATTAATTTTAATTAAAAATCTAATTAAACTTTTGAAAAACTATTTCTAGTGACATATACTACTCAAGAAAGAACTATTCATGAAATTGGTGGCTATAAGTCCAACGGTCTTCCTTGCAGAGCCTTCTGAACGACTTTTTGCATCATGCATGTCATGTGACCCACCATGACACAGTGCCAAACCCTTTCATTTCAAAGCCCATGCTGAAACCTTTCGACGCCAAACCTTCGTGAAAGTATTGTTCAGACAAAAGATCCCTGGCACGACTCATGAGTATTATGAAGATCCTTCATGAAGAACGAAGGAATGATATCATCGATGGATTAAGAAAGATTTGTAATATCCACCCAGCAATTAAGACTTTCATTGCAGCTATTTCGCGTTCACTTTTACATATTAATTATTGTTTTTAATATTTTCCTCTTCTTTCTGACCTTTAATCTTTAAGCTAGGGGGTTTTGTATAACCATAACGTTATCTGGTCTTATCCTCAGGTGGATTAATATTAATAATAATAATATACTGCTCATAAACATATAATGTTAATGTTATAGGCTGTATATTATCTGTAACTAATATCTGCTAGGTATATTAAATGAGAAACAATTAAATTGGATGCACACATATTTATATTTAAAAATTCAATGCAGAATATTATATGGCTTGCGTATTCCGTATCTGATATTGTATAGCAAGAATAAAATGTTTTGAAAATTCAAGTATTATATTGGTACAATAAAAAAGCCACTAAGCACACCATATCAACAATAAACAAAAGACTTTTCTTTTTTGCTTATGTTAAACAGGGATTGTTTGACTTTGATCGAATGTTTAGTTGCTCATTAACATAGTACAAGAAGTTGTGCAACTCTCGTGAAGGGAGACATTTGATTGGAAAACTGACTGGGATGAGAAGAACTAGTGATAGATTATATGAAATTTTATTTATTTCCCATCAATTACAAACTTTTTTCTAAGTATGCTGAAAAGTAAAAGCATAGAACTTGAAAGAGACTTTGGAAGACGATTTTAGAAAATAAATTTTGGAATGAGGGTGAAACATTTCTCTGCAGATAATAAAGTTTGATTGCGGTAGAACTTTCGGCAAAATAAC
Source organism: Araneus ventricosus (assembly GCA_013235015.1). NCBI lineage: Eukaryota > Metazoa > Arthropoda > Arachnida > Araneae > Araneidae > Araneus > Araneus ventricosus. The sequence goes on along the minus strand of BGPR01007028.1, from coordinate 7,213 downwards.
CTGATTTTTCATTATTTATTTCAGTCTTTCTAAGATAGAGTGAGAAACCCAAAGACATTAAATAAATATGAGGATTTGTTTGTGGCGCAGACAGAGTAGTGATTGTACAGAGTTTCTTGGAGTTTAACGGGTTTTTTAAGGGATGGATCGATTTTTTAAAACCTAATTTGCTAGTGCCTTTTTTGGCATTAAATGTTGCTTATGTTGCAGCTAACTTTACTCAACGCTATTATTAAACGAAATTCTGCTTAAAATCCCATAATACATTTACAGTAATTACTGACTGTATTACAACTCTGTGCAGCATAATTAATATTTGACAGAATAACAATTAATACTATTAAATTATCTTTAAAATAATGTAGAGATGCCTAAGTTATTAAATAGTTTTAAGTGCTCCATCTACCTAGCATTAAAAGAAACAACGCAGTATTCATCGATTCCCAATGCTTTTTTTTTACATGAAGTTTTTATCTTATGTTCAACACACTCCTAAATTACACACTTCATTTAAGTAGCTAATAAATAGACTTTACATGCATTTTTATGCAGTATTAAGTAGATTTCCAGTACAATACTCTTTTATTTAACAAGTATGTTCCCTGGATAACTTATATTCAGTGGAATTTAAAAAAATTGTAATCAAATTTAACTTTTGAAATATATATTAATAATAAAGGTAACAATATATTTAATAAGCATAGATATTTTGAAGAGAAATTAATATCATATTTATGTGAGGTAAAAAATTTCAGCAGAAATAAATTGTGTAAATTTTAATTTGACTAAGTTTAATAGAGGCAGAAGACTGCAATTTGTAATGAATCTATCAGATATTATAAGAGGTTTATAAATAAAGATAAGAGGTGACTTGATGTGGACTTGGTGTTCTATAAATACTGGATTTATATCCAGTGAATATCCCATATATAATCCTGGTTTCCAACAAATTATGATATGGATATTTGGAAAAGAGTACCTCTCAAGCATCGTCTTTATCATCTGAACATTGTTTTAACTCTTTTTCTAGTCAAATAGTAAATGCACTGTACTCTCAATATCTTATCGTGTTTGTTCGTGGCATATGTTGCTCCTTTATTTCAAATAAGATCGTACTTTTTAGCCCCAATAGTCTGATGTGTAAGACATAGTATGGCTAGTGAAACGAAGGAGAGGTGAGCAATTATGTATTCTACTGTTCGGTTGTACTTCAACCAGTATCACTCAAAAATTTCTATTCAAGGCTTCATATTCCCCATCATATTGAGACAAGCCTAGCCCCTTCAACCGGCTGGAACGTGAGAAAGATGCCTCTCTCAGTGACTCCATTCTAAAACCGGCTCCATCGATAAGTCGTTCATCGATTATTACTCTTAAACCGGCTCACGGCGTAGCATAGAAAGTTGCTCTCTGTTGTGCCGAAAACCGGTCCGAAACATTTGCGTTCCCTTTGCTTCTAGAGAGGCCGTTTTCAAGCATTCAACAAATATTTTTTGCCGTTCAAGGGTTAAAGTTTTGCCATACGTCTCGTATATACAGGGTTGTCACCGTATTTCACTACTTAGTCCTATAACTATTTGTCTCGTTTTCTGGAATGGATCAAGAAGTAGGATTCACCATTTCATATTTTACCGTAAGAAACATTGATTGTCAGTATTGAGTTCTTTTCAACAGTTGTATATCAAAAGATTATTTAGAAAAATAATACCAACCAAAACTGCAAGCAACTATGAATGAATAGACGCAGGAAAGACACAGGTTGTCAGTAGAAGACAATTGAAGCAATTTTTATAATTTTAAAAAGACTTGCGCCCTAATTTTATAATTATGTGAATGAGAGAAAATGAATCATTTAAGAAAGTAACAACTTTAAAATACGGCTGGAAGCTAAAAGGGATTATGCTTTGTATCTTTTTTTTATTATTCTACGCGTTCATTTTTTAGACCTTGCTTAAGCTTCATAGATTTTTTTATCAGGTAAAATAAACATACCTACACACTTTTTTCCAGTTTATTCATTTAGCACTTAGACGTCTGGTATCAGTTGGCATGCCTTATGCAACCCTGGGAAGTAGATCTTAGGCATTCGCAAGGCTCAGCTTTACCCGATCATAGAAGATTTCACCCTATAACACTAAATCCTTGACTATGAACTAGGTTAAAAATAGGCTGAGTAAATGGAATTAGAAACACCATCAAGATTGTCTGGCGCTTGCAAACAAGTCTTAGAACTTTTAAGATGCTTTCAGTCAAATATTCGTGCATAAAACAGGTGAAATGTCTCGAATATAATATGCAGTCAATTACTATTTGCATTGTTGAACAATACAAAATTTTCACAATTCTTTTTTGTGCTTCTTCAAGCGATTTATCTCGCCAATCAATATAAATTATTTAGAAATTTTTGGATATTATGGATTTTTATTTCCAAAGAAAGATTCTACGCAGATTCTAGCGTCGAGATATGTCCAAATGTTACTCTAGATTTATATACTCTTATCTTAATTCTTGGTAAGTAAAATTTTTTTATACTGAAAACACTTATACCTTATAGAGAAAAATTCAAAATAATTTGGAAGATCAATTTATCCGTCATCGAACAACAAAATTATTATATTTCTAATTAATATAGCATCTTGATATAAAAATTGCAAAATATATACAAAATAATTGCAGGTTCAATAACCAATGCTTAACTTTTGGAACTAGAAATTTTTTTCAATAATGAAAAAGTATTGTTTTCCAAATATTGCAAAATTTTTGAATTATGATTAGATTTGATGTAAAACTCTTTTTTACTAGAAATAATTCAATAATTTCAGTTTTTGGGATAACGTTTTTCATTAGGACGTTTTAATTCAACGTTTAATTAACGTTTTTTCATTTTCTTGGATAACATTCTCATAGTTATTGCTACTATTCTAACCTAAAATGACCTTATATAAAAATGATATTTTATGCTGTTTATCTGAAAAACATATGCATTTCAGTAAATCTTGAATAAAGGTAATTAGAATTACTTTGTATAACTATATATACTGTATTCATCAGAAACTATATTTAGCTATTCTATTTGCTTTGTGATCAAAGAGGAAACTTTATGGGGGTAGACCGTATTATTTATTCAGTTAATAAACTCTGATCACTAGAGGAAAACAGAGTCAGACTAATAATAAAATGTAATAGTGGAATATCAGCTGGATGCGGACAGAAATGAATAAGTGAGTAGTAAATTATAGAAAAACTAGAAAATCAATTCCACTCTCGTTTCATTCTCTCATTTTGTATATTCGTTATTTGTTATCTTTTGCATATTCTCTTTAGTTGTATAGTAACTCATCTTCTGTAATTGATCTTTTATACTTGACTCATCAAGAATAATTGAGGTGGAGAATAAGGCACTCTTATAGATGAGATTCTCCCGTCCCCTAAATTTACGTTTTTTTTCTCAGCATTATAATGATTTGTGGATTTTCAGAAACTGGTTCTCATTTCTTCCTTTCATTTAACTTTTCCTTTATTTTTTATCATTTTGGCTAACTGTTTCTCACTTTGAATAATTTAAAATTACAAATTCCTTTCGCTTTAAGTTCATGTCTTCTCCTTTTTGGTTTCATTAAATGCCAACCATTGCATGTTTTTTTTAATTCAAATTTCCATTCGCTCTTTCCATTTCCATTCGTTCCTTAATTTTTACACATTAATCAGATTTGATTGTTAATAAAAAGCATTTCTTAACATTGAATATTTTGTTTTCAAGGTTTGTTCCCATGTTTCCAAAATATTTTTTTTTAATGTAGCACAATAGCTTAATCCTTCCTTTGCTCTGTAAATGTTTGTAGACTTGATGCGTTTTAATTAAGGCAGCGAGCATAGAAATGCTCAGAATTTTAAAGAGGTCACCTTGGTGTGGATTTCTCTTCCACTTCTGACACGTCACTGTAAATAACCATAGGTTTATAGTTGCAGGGGATGGATAGTGTTATGTTCTGAAAGGACAGAGGAAACAGCCCGGAGTAAGTAAGTGGTTGCAGATGCTGAAAGTGGTTGATGGCTTTTTGCTCGTTGGATGGTGACATTTCTATTCACACGCGCCATTCTTGTCCTCGCTATGCCTATGTGTATCTTTCAGTGCATCGGAGTCATCCAACTTTTGATCGAATACCTCGGAAGGTGGTAACTAAGTGTGGAGTACAGATCCGTCAACTTTATAGATGGGTCAGTGACTAGAACTCTAGAACATTAACATGGACACACTCCATGCCCCTGCAACTATATACCATAGGTGGAACTATGGTAAGTATCAGGCATGAATGGCAAAATCTAACACCCGAAATACCTCTCTGCTTATGAGCAAATTCTGCTCACCCCGCTGCCTAATTCATGTAAAAAACACAAGTTTACAAAATGTTTAGGAGATGGAAAGGATTGCTATTGTCGTTATACTTTAAAATATTTTATCGTACACAGTAAAATAAAACTTCGAAAAAAACTGAAAATTACACAGTTATACATGAAATAACTGGATAATAATGAAACTAACTGCAATGGAAAAAACTATGCACGAAAGAGTAAAAAACCATTCAAAAAAAATGAAAAGAAAAGATGAAAAACAAATTAATACAATGACAAAATAAACATAACATCATTACACAAGAAACAAGATGAAGGCCGCATATTGTTTAAAAGTTCGATTTTGAAGAAGAGTTGCATAGAACTCTATTTGAAGAAAATACGGGTGGATCTTGGAAGAAATCCAGAGAACGATGAAAGCAGTTAAAGAGTTTATCTGGTGATGATAGAGCTGAAGAGGAAGGCGAAGTTAGATGGTAGCTGGTAAAAAGAACCTTCGTCTCAAAGGAAGGATGGAGTGATGAAGACGCAGGAAGGATGGTTGATTGGTTGGATTTAATTTCCTTCATCTGCGTGGAGGAAGAGAGGATGTTCAGGTTACAGAGGGTAATAATTATGAAAATGCTAGCAGATTGGAGGATAGGGACGAGATAGCGGCCATTGGACTCAACTGAGAAGATATTGAGGAACAAAAAACAACAACAATTAATGGGATCGGACATTGGTTTCTCTTTGCAGAAAGTGGAGAAAAGAAGTATGTATCTTGTTGACGATGAACTTGTTGGCCTATCCTGCGGAACCATACTAGCTGATGATTTTGGCTGGATGAATGTGCCATTATTATGTAGGAGGTTGTGAGGATTACGCAAACGTAACATAATGTATTGATGGCCGATTCCCCACAAGACAGGAGGTTACTTATCAGGATTTTTTCACAAAACATGTGTTGATGGAAATGTCTGGAGAAGAATGATATTCCGTATAAATCCATCTCCCGAGACATTTCCGCCTTGACTTACCAGTTTTGTTGAAAATCAAATAACTCCGAAGTTACAGCGACGTCCTATCTATGAAGTTGAGAGACTGTACCATAACATACTCAAACCAACCACAAATTTGACGCTATATTTTGTCTAGCAGTCCGTCAATATTTAGATGTTACAAAAATGATCTTGCTGAAAGATTCTAGGTCTGAAGACTTTGCTAATATTCACTAAAGTTAAGTATCTTCTGTATATAACTTCTCTGCTACCTATTTCTTGACGTTTTCTTCCAGAAGTGGTTCGATTTTGCCCTAGTGTAATCGGAACGAAGCACAAAAATAGGAAGCCTTGATTCATGATGTTTTCGAAATCATTTGAAACATAACATTTGGTTTACTAACTAATGATCCTAGTCTGTTTTATTGTCTGGGTTGCCATCATAACCCAAATTAAGAAAACCGCAAAGATGATTTTGGAAAAGATGATTTTATGTCAACTAAATTTACATGTTGACCCAGGCATTTTTAAACTTGCTTGCTTTTTGAATCTTTAATTATCCATATATCTAACTGAAAATGAGCAATAAGGATTCCACTAGTTGATTTTATGTAACATTTCCTCGAACAAAAAGTTTTTTTTTGTAATGTTATACTAACGGCTTTCTTGACTCACCTCCTCGCAAGTTGAGTAGAAACTACTGAAGACTAAAGGAAATAATCGTTATCATTTGTCCCATATGACAAAGGCAGTTTGGAAAGAGATCATTAACTGCCTTAACAATATACTGTGGTTTGGACGACTACGCATAATTAATAATTATATTAATGCAATATAAAACTAGATGAAATTTAGTTCTTTGTTTCATATATAAGCCAGAGTTTCAAGCCCGACCATGCCATTAAGCCTATCAGCTCGATCTTTTAACAGAAAATTTTTTGCAATGATAATCAAAATTCTTAATCTTCTCTTATAGATAAAGCCTAAAATCTAAAACATAGGGCAATTTAGTGACAATTTTGATGTAGTAGAATTTCATTTCAGTTAATTCTTTTTTAACTCTATTAAACATAGAAATCTCTGACTCACAAAATATCAAAATTGCAGAGAAATAAAATTTTGCGCTTTCTTTGCCTGCGAGCCATGGTATTTTCAGTCGATTCTCATTCAAAATATTCTACATCGATACAAGGTACATTGCTCGACAAATGAACTCTTTTTAAAAATAATTGTACCAATAAGTTACATGCTAAAATCCGATGGGAAATCGTGTAGATGAAAAATACATGGAATCGTAAAATACGAAAAAGTTAGAGAGACTGACTTTTTCTGTAGTTATCGAATTTGTTTTTTATTTCTAATAATATCATCAGGTTAGTCATTTGCCAAATGACCCTTTAAAATATTATGAATTCTAAGAAGATCAATTGGTGTTTTTATTTTTCATTTTAATGACCAATTAGTATCTATTAAATATTGTAATAATTGTAAACAAGGAGATTTAGAAGGATTATTCGATGGTAATTTTAAAAAAAAATGGTTCAATGTGCTTGTTATATATGACCAACTTTTTACTCATTTATCTAATTCAATTTTGAATAAAATTGTTAATTAATTAAAGAAATAAAGTCTATTGTTTATTAAGTAAATATTCTTTGGAAATGTTTGCAACTTTTTGAGTTTCTAATAAAAAGAATTAAAATTTTAAAAGTCTTGTAACTACTATTAGATCAATCTATTTAATGAGTTATTTCGTTATTTGGTACTACTACGTAATTTTTTGAAATCATCTAAAATTATGTGTGATTTCGTATTTAAATGACTATTTCATACGATTTACACGAATTTATTCTCATGAGAATCGAAATTTACATGTCGTA
>BGPR01007027.1:30289-74652 GCA_013235015.1 Araneus ventricosus | reverse complement strand
CTGTTGAATTATAAATAATATATGATATATAAGAACTTTCCGTGAAGAAGTAAATGGAATTAAATAATTTGAAGAATTATTGAAGGCAAACGCAATTCATTGGGGCTGCAAGTCCCACAACTTGCGTGTCTTGATGCATGAGAAACATGAGGGAGATGAATTTCAATTATTGAGATAACTATGAGGCTAATACAATTTCCGTGGGAAAGCTGGATCTGGTTACGTGCAACAGTAGTTGCTGGGGAAGAGTCAGCTAGAAGAGGTACAGAGCACAATGGAACGTTGTGGCAGGAGGTGAAGAGTGACAGGCTCACAGTCGTTGATCAGTTGAAGAAGTATCTGGGCAGGTGAATCGGTAATGAGGCACGGAGCATCATGAAGTAGTGGATTGAAGTGGTTGCAGGTCTTAGCTAGTTAGGTTGCAAAAGGGATCTTCTGAGGTAATCTTAAAGTGACAGAAAAGCCATAAAGCGATGAATTGGAGTACCATAAACAGAGTTTTTTATATTAAATTATTTATTATTTTTCTTTAAATTAAATTAGAGTTAAAGGACGAGATTAAAATCTACCTGAATATTTAACCATGGAAGGAGTTTAGAGAGTATCTCGACCGATTTCTATTGCAGGGGTCAGTTGGATCATAAGTTGGAATTTTATCAATGGAAGCATTACGTACTTTCAAGAAGTCATAATTTGAAGACACTTTAAACTTCTAAAATTACACGTATATCACATATTTTAAATTATTGGTACAACTACAAGCAAAAAAGTATGTTTATGTTTTGAAATGATGCCCCCCCCCCCCCTCTTTTAAAGAAATAATCAAAGTGAGAAAATATTATTTCAGAACTATAGCATTTTTGCAGTAAAATAGCCCATTAGACACCTTCACTGTGGTTCCTATGGAAGTGTATAGTTTAATACTGAAATTGTTTCTCCTTCTCTGTGAAATGGGGGTTCTAATTAGCACAAGTTGTAATTTCAACAATACATGTCATATTCATCTAGGAAAAACCACCAGAGGGCGCTTGTAATGTTCCAAGAAACGCGTCGACTCAAAGCAAGCGGCGCATAAAGCTGTTTAAAAAAAGACAGATGGATAGCGACTAACAAAATGGAAGGATTTTGATTATTTCTTTCGTCTCAGAAATCATACTTGGCTGTGCAAGATAAAACAAGTAGTTAATTTAGGCGTTTTACATAGTCAAGACATTTTGTAAAATACCTACAAATTTAAATTCACGAAATGTTAAAAGTTATGTGAATCACAAATTGTAAAAGCATTATAAACGAAATGATACCAAATGCGATTAAAATTTGTAAGAAAATGATAAAATTACTATTTTGAGGCGGATAAAGCACCTTTCGTTACGAACAATTATTTATTCCCTTTTTTTTTTGTTTTGAACAGATTTGAAGGAATGGAACAAGAAGTTTGTGCAATTACAGGTATATCTTCTAATGATTCACTGCTGCTCTTAGGAGAAGGTTAGGATGTCTTTGTTTCTTTCTTTTTTTCTTTCTTTCTTTTTTTTTTCCTTTCTTTGGGATGGCATAATTCTTTGGAATGACATTATTTTCCTAGTTGTATGGACAGACATCTTTCTTTTGTTGTTGACTTAAATTAGTAGCCAAGAAGGTGTTTTAGATTTTATTGACTTAAGAACCATGTTTGGCTTAGCTGAGGCGAACATATAGTTAAGACCGCTGTAAAAATTGGAGAATTATAAAATAAAATCTTTCTGTTTCTCATGACGGTTTAAAACACATAGATAAAAAAGTTTTAAATGATAGTTCAAGTTTGCATAGCGCATGTGGGAATTGATTCCCGATTGGAACTATATGGTGATTATAAAAGGTGATTGTAATTTTTAAACATAAAAATGTAGGAACTCGTGAAAGGTGCGTGCAATCATTGATTCAGACGATTCCATAATTTCTCCATATTCATGAGAATCTGGAAGCTCTAGATGACTGGACAGTTATACCCTCCCTTACACGTTGAACTTCCTGCAGATTCTAGGACCTGAAATGGGCCCGATTCTCGTCTCGGTCCTCTGATTCGTGCGAACTTTTCACAATTCATCAGTTTCTGATTACCGTTCGCCTTAATCTCCGACGCTTTATTAATTAACAAGAGTATGCTACCGGCGTTAAATGAACACTGGCGTGCATCTTGATACTTAAATTAAATCCACATGTGTATAACTCTTCGCATTTTGCTTCCACACTTTCTATCGGTGACTTCTCGAATTTTAGTTATTTTTAAGATTACTATCTGATCCTATTCTTACAAACTGCAAATTTTTTATGTTAATTTGTTTCTGAATGAATTTTTAAAATTTTCACGAATTTATGATGAACCCTGCATGCTGAGATAAACTATAAATCAAGATATGTTAATGAAATTTCTCTTATCTTTCATAGAAAATTGTTGCATATTTTAAATTTAACCATATAATAAAGTACATATAACATATTCGAAGAGATTCCAGAGAGCATTGCACACTTGCAGCAAGTGTGATTTTTCTTGATATTAACTTGTCATGGGAAACTTGACGCGACAATTTTGCAACGAACTTCCTGCATTGTAATGATGCATAACTGATCAGACTTCTTGCATTGCAAGTTTGCTGTACAGTTGACACGGCCTATTTACACACCATGACCTGGATACAGTTGTATATATCTGGTTTTGATCTTTGTCTCTGTTTTTGAAAAAACATTCGACTTTTAATAGCATCTCCCAGACCGTCCATCAATAAATCAATTATAATTTTAGAAACCTAGCTAGGTATTTTTATAAAAAAATTACTTTTGATAAATTCTCCATCTTTTTACTAAATATAGAACTCGCACTGTAAAGTAAACTATATATCGTGTTTTTCTTAATGCTGAAATTTTAACGTTAATAAACAAAATTAAACCTAAGAAACAGTCAATGTTTGTTGAAAAATAATAACTTACTTTGTGTTCCATATTTTTAAATGTAATTACTATTGAACCCTAATTTCATAATTTATTCCACTAGTGAAGCGTAGTTATTAGAGAAAATTGCTTTCCCTTTGACTTCAAATCATATTCTCAACTCAAAATTTAAAAAATTAATGAAATCAAGAAGACAGTTTAAAATAAAATTCGTGCAGATGCACGATATATTAGCTTAATCTGTTTTCGGCAATCAAGATCCATCTTCCTAAGTGGCTAAGGCGACATGATTAGGAAACGCGTTGTCGGGGGTTCGATTCTGAGGTTTGTTTGCGCACTCTGTTTCTGCTATAGTTTGCAATAAGTTTGACTCAACAAGCTTTCTGCAAGTTCGACTCGTGGTGACTTCGTCGTTTGCAATGGCTTGTTTCGAGCTTGCACTCTTGCCGTGCCAAACTTGCTGCAAGCTTGAAGATTTGCAGAGCAAGATTGGTGCAACATTGCTGCAAAGTAAAATTGCTATTTGGGATGCTCCTGTGAAAATGTTCTTTAATGAAAAAATATGACCACCAAAGCATTGTACTCAATTTTTTGGTGCGATGAGAGATCAAGAGAATTTGGTGGTCCACATCATAATAAACAGAATAAGCTTCTGAAATAGTTGAAGTTATATGTCGATCAAAATTTGAAATTTAAAAATACTTTACCAAGAGGACCACTAAAAATTGTAATGGTAATACTTATGGTCCATTGAGGCCGCAGGCCCCACCACCCATAAATCCGACAGATATGGCTTGAGTGAAATGGAAATAAACCTGATTGTAAATGCATGTACCAGAAAAATTTATGAGATTAAAATAATAAAATAAGTTTAAATAACAAGTTATTTATCAGAATTAAAGAAAGCACATAAAGATAATTAAGGAATTTGTCTTTAATGAGAGAATGATTCTTTTTTTTCGAATTTAGTGAATTAACATAAAAATATTAAAATAAAAAGGAGATAAATGAAATTGGTGAAAGGCAGAAAAAGGAAACACGAAGAGAGAAAAGGCTCCTGGGGAGGCTAGCTGTCAACCATGTTGAGGGTATAGCGAGGTCTGTTCGATTATTGCTGTTGGAGATATCATAATTTGGGATTTTGGCAATTTCGGGGTTTGCAATAGAGGGGAGGGACGAAACAAATTTGGCGGAGAGCTTGTGAATAAATTGTTTGAGGGAGGGAATGTTTAGGGCATGTCTAATTTCATCTGTTCTTTGATACCAGTGTGCACGGGCTATCATCCTGATGGTTTTGTTTTCGAGTGTCTGAAGTTTATTAAGGTTGGTTTTGGCAGTGCAGGCCAAGATTGGGCTTGCATAGGTGATAAGTATGCTTTTGAAAAAGATTTTATAGCAATTTTTCGCACGCATTTCACTGGTAAATTGACTGGTTCCTAAAGGTGGCTGGTTTCTTCAAAATTTATCAAACTCAAATAAACTCTTTTTCTATAGACTCTGAATTTAGCCGCAACTTCATTCTTTGGCCAACTCAGCATTAGTATGAGGCATTCTGTAGGTAAATCTAGTTCAGTCTATGCTCACTAGGTGGTACGTTGCATCAGACAGCAGAAAGAATTCTAAATGTAAATAGGTAAAAAATAATATATATATATATATTTATCTTCAATATACACTCATGTCCATAAATTAAGGATAATTCAGAATCACACAGAAATTGAACTCTAAAATAAAAATTTCACCTGTAGAATTATCACACACATCTTGAAGAAGAATATGCAAATTACAGGAAACCACCAGATGGCGCGGATAGTACGTCACAATGACAAGAGTGTAAGAGAGGGCTATAAAAGGAATGGTGGCAAAGATGTAAAATTGTTCACAAGCGTTTTAAAAGCCTTTCAGTGCAATAACCGCATAGTTATGGCACAAAAGAAGCATTTGGATGATTTTTACGTGGTAGAATTATCGGACGACTGGAATGTGGACGTACCCAGCTGGAAGTATCCGAGGAACTTGGAATCGCCCAGAGTGTCATCTCCAGGCTTTGGCAACGATTCCAAGATGATGGTAATGTGAGTAGATGTTACAGCACAGGTCGCCCCCGAGTTACAGCGCCGAATGAGGACCGGTATTTGGCAGTTACTGCCAAAAGAAACAGACGGAGCACAGCATCAGACCTGTCTCGTCAGCTCTCTTCAGCTACCGGTACGACAGTTTCAAGGCAGACCGTATACAGACGCTTATGGCACATTGGTCTATATGCTCGTAGGCCTGTCAGATGTGTTCCACTTACCGCAACTCACTGTCGCCTGCGATTAGCCTGGAGTAGAGAGCATTGTTGTGTTGTCCCACAACATTTAAATTAAATTAACAACTAAATTTTTAATTATTAACTTCAATTATTTTTCCTTCTTCAAAATGCGTTTAATCAAAACACTCAAAGTCTGTTCTTTTATCTAACATTTGAATATCTTATCGCTTAAAAGATTTTTTTTAAATAATTCTGTTTTTGTCATTTTATGCTGTATTTAAATAGTGACTAAATTGTCTTAAATTCCTGGGTGTGTGAAATGAGAATTTGTTTATGCCAAAAGATGAAAAAGCAGGGGAGATGAAATGAGTTCCTTTCCCCTTTCCCCTGCTCCAGTGGATCGTCGTTTCTCCGCGAAGCATGGCCCCGGTCAAAAAAATGCTGAGTCACGCGGCAGTGAAAATACGAGTAGATGACGAAATTTTGCTGTGAGGTGACGAAATATCTGGTCCTGAACTTTGGAGAACGTTCGAGAGGGAAGTGACGTAGCTGCCTATGACGTAGGAAAGCGGGGCTTTTGGTTGGAGGGGAAGGACAGAGGGAGTGATTTTCTTGTTTTTCGGGGGCTGGACATCATCGAAGGAGGTGAACGGGACTCTTGGAGAGGTCGGGGGTTGAAGGTCCCCAGCGAAGAGGATTTTTTTCGTCGGGAGGACGCTGCGATAGTGGATCCGTTGCATTCCAGGTGTCGATGTGAAGATTTCCCCTGCCAGAAGGTGCTACCGTAGGGGCTGCTGCAGAGCCACAGTGTTAAGTACCCATTTTGAATTTTTTATTGTTTCTCCTTGGTACCTATGGACATTAGAAAGCTGAAGGCTTTAAAGACAGCGGAGTGTAGATTTAAATTTCTTTGTCAATTTTGAAAGGATAAAAAGGAAAGCTGACCTCTTGCTGAGGCATGTTCAATCACGGGATTATTAAAACGCGTAAAGAAATAATAAGTGGAACTCTGGCCGCTGTAAGGCATTAGGACTATTTCCAGTGAATCAGTTTTTTTTAGGTTTATTTAAGTGTAGCTGTATCATAATAAGTGCATACCTTTTGTTCCTTTTTTTTGATGTAACTGTGTTTTGTTATGTCTAAGCAAATCAGACGTGTTTAATCAATTAGATTTGTGAGTAAAGAAGTCGATCGACTATAATTTCCATTGAAAGTATTAATCTAGGCATGTTAATAAACATAAATTATTATAGCTCATTTAGTCTGTGTGCATTTATTTAGCCTAGAGCAAATTGAGTAAGGAACTGGCCTGGTAAAATAAATATATATATATATACACATATATATGTTGACCTTGGTGTTATTGTGAAGTAAATAATCTGATAGTTTTAAGTCTAATATGCAATTATAATTGATAAATTTTTATAGTTTTATTTTGTCAAAAAAAAGGGAAGAAATAAAGTAATCTGTTTCAACTTAAATACCACTATACGATCCTTTTTGTTATATATGCATAACCACACAGCAGCATGCATTGTGGACACCGCAACAGTGGTCTTGTGTGATGTTTTCCGACGAGTCCAGGTTTAGTTTGCAGTCTGATTCTCGCCGGACTTTCATATGGAGAGCGCCATGTACCCGTTACCACCTTACCACCAAGATAACACCATTGAACAACCCCGTACGGTGGTACAGGAAGGCTCGTTTGGGGAGGAATTATTCTTGGTTCCAGAACTGACCTGCATGTTCAGAGTGTAACGATGACAGGCCACATCTATCGGGATGTCATTCTGGAACAGCATGTACGTTTGTTTCGGGGCGCCATGGGCGCTGAATTTCTGTTTATGGATGACAACGCCCGTCCTCACCGTGCAAACATTGTAGACGAATGCCTTCAATCGGAGGACATCACCCGTATGGATTGGCCAGCATACTCACCGGACTTGAATCCAATAGAGCATGTGTGGGATATGCTTGGCCGTGAATTGCAGCCCGTCAACCCGTCAACCCCCTCCCACCTGTCTACCGGAACTTCGGAGGGAATTGCTTGATGAATGGTGTAATATTCCCCAAGATCAGATTGATAATTTGAAACTCAGCATGCCTAGGCGTTGTAAGGCCTGTATTGCATCGTCCGGGAGACATACTCCGTATTAACCATCATACTAACCATGTTATACTGTTTTTTGTAAATAGGTTCTTTTTTGAAATTTGCTCCAGGGAGTAAAAATCGCAATTTTTATTAATTATGCCAAACATATAGCATCTTTTTTGCTCTTTACCTTTTGTCAAATTTGTTTTGATTCTGTCTCTTTCTTTGCCTGAACTTCATTATCCTTAATTTATGGACATGAGTGTATTTTAGATAACTTTTACATTCGGTAAAACTGTTGTTTCCGGTGCGGTCGTTTTTTTCCGTAATTTTTTCTTGGCGCGACTCCGCGTGGTGACGTCAATTTTTGTTTTGGTTGCGCAGCGGTCTTTTTATTAGTCTCTTGCGCAGGCAACTCGAAAAGGAGGGATTGTGCACTTGATGCCTGCGGCATCTGAAGTGAGTACAGGGCGAATTTTTTTAACTAGAAAACATCAGCGGCCTCACTTTCAGCAAAGCAGGAACAAGCCCGTTTCTACTGGGGGTGCAGAGCGTGCGTGCAGGAAGTCGGACGACATTGAGGGCTTCCGCCTTCATCAACATTCTTTCTCAAATTCTTAAAAATTACCCAAGTATTTCTAAATTTCAAATGTTATGCAAAGAATTCTATTTGATTTCAAAATTATTTGCGTTCAAGTAAGGGCAAAGAAACAAATGATTTGATCATTTCTGTAATCCTGCGTTTTGAAGCTTTTCTTTACAATTAAACAAAACATACAAAAGTCCTGTAAATTCTTCCGTGTATTACGGAAGACGGGGCAGCATTTTGATTGATACCTTACAGTGATTGCTTATGGTATAATAAATGGGCCACCCCTTCTTTTAAAGCTGAGGGTGGAGGAAATCTGTCGTAAAAATCGTACTCTCTCAACCGCTTTTGTGAAAAAATAATAATATCGCTTGAACCGGGGGGGGGGGCAAATATAACTTTAGTACCAAACCCATACGTGTGAAATAGGGAACTCCCTCCCGCCTTTGCTCGCATTTAGGTATTTGCGGGGTGAGGGTTGTATTTGAAAGTACTATGTGTATGACGGTATGTATAGACATGCACTACCGCACAGAGTAGTCTCAAACCGTATTGGATGATTTTGTTATATCCGTGGTTCGTAGAAAATGTTTTAGCAAAAACTGTCATTTCTGTCTTGAGTTAACAAAGCGTTCTATTATAAGAAATTCCGCACATTTAGAACAGCCTAAAAAGAGTAATTTCTGAGATGGTAAGATCAAACTATTATGACTCTACTTTTTCATTGTCTATGTTCAGGGGTGTAGTGGAACCGGAACTCTTCACTTCGCACAACAAACTAAATGCAGTTATTCTATACCAAGCAGATAATCATATTAAAGCGAGAGAGAATGTGAGATCGTTCAAAGTTTTGTAAATTCACAAGAGGTAAAAATCATCAGTAAATTTTGACGTCAAAAACAAGGTAAGATAAGTAAGATTTTTAATTTGGAACATGATTTATAATGTAATTTAAAAGCTTAATTCTCTTTATAATGTAATTTGTAATTAGCATTGGAAATATACTGAGAAAATAAAAAAAAAACCTGCGAAGTAATTTCAAAATTGATTTTTAAATTAGTTATGCTAATTTTATTGTTCAAATTTAGCTTTACAAAGGGCTTTCTGTTTAACGAAATCCAGAATGATATATTTTTCCTTTAGAATGCTTCTTTCAAATAGTTTTAAACGTATTGAGATACATTTTTGATGCTGGAAACACACTCAAAAATTGAGTTTCGCGACGCTTTTTTGATATTGTGGGCAATTGATGGTTTACTTTTAGGAATATATATTTCAGTTTCATGATTTTGATGGTTACGCTTCTGCCCTTCCATACAGCAGTGAAAACCCACCAGATGGTTGTTCAGAATAAGTTATGCGTTATTATATTCATAGTACACGTCAACAAAAGTTGTCACTTGAAATTTACATTTACATCATTTACTTTCGTGCCTAGACTTGACATAAATAAGCCCAAAAGATCATATTATTTATTTTCATTCATCGAAAACTCATATTAGACGGCAAGAGAAGCAAATAGTATCCTGAAAAAGCGAATCGATCATTTGTAATTGCTGTAAAACAAATAAAAAAGACAAGAAAAAGGTATCATTTTCATAAAATAAAAATTCAGGACACGGAATTTATAAGCAATAAAAAGAAGTTTTGTGATGTAAAATGAAGATACAATAACGAACCGTTAATCGGGTGTTTTCACCGTTCTCACAGATGGAATAATTTTATTTCTTTAATTCGAAACTTCTTGCGAAAGCGGAAAGTTTCGAAATCTATCCAAAATGACGTAATGCGCGGAAAGACCTTCTGCGCATCGCGTTTGTGGACCCTCCCTGATATACACCACCATTTCCTCATTGTCTCTACTCCACTGCGATTAGGGGTTAATTCATATGGGTTTTCATTGCATAAAAAATAAATATTTGTAAGATCTAAAAGTTCAGAATTTTAGTATTTTCAAAATTTTACTTGCATATTATTTAAAAATTTTCTAGTTCGTATAAAAATGAATTCCCTTAAGAAAAAAAGAGAGGAAAAAAAAGACAAATGAATGTTTTTATCATGATCTTATTTTTCGAATATTACTGCAACTGTTGAAATGGTTTTAAACTTTGACATAGGACACGTAAAAACTTCCATAAATCATGGTAAATATTTACTTTTAACAAAATTCAGTTTCCTATTTATCAAATATAAGAATTCCTTAATGGTAAAAGATTTCATTTTAAGAAATGTCATGTAACATTCCAGACAATTCATTGGCGTGACAGTAGAATTAATATTTTTAAAATAAATATTTTAAAATTATCTATTTTAAATCTCACGAAAACTTTTTTTGAATCTAACGACTCGATGTTATTTATTATAGTTTTTACCTGTTACGTGCGAATTGTTTGGGTTTCTTTTTAAAATTATTAATTGTGCATTCTTTTAGGGTTCGCATACATTTGCTTTCATTCAACAAAAAGTAAAATAGTTATGCTTATAAAAAGCTAAGAATTTTAATTCTACAAAATTTTCTTTCTTGAAAATTTACAAGATCGGATGAGAAATGAATTCTTTGTCGAAAAAAATATAGTTTTAATTATGTTATGATTTTTCGAATACTCCTATAGCTGTTAAAATGCGGAAAAGAAGTCAAATCATTTTCTTCAGTAGTATGATTAATAATTTTCTACTTGTCAGAATCATTATGCTTGTTCTCTGCTTCAGTCTTCTAAGCTTAACAAATCAAACATTTATTTTTTATTTTTTATGAAAGGAACCAAAATCAATAAACGCATAAGCAGCATATGACTATTTTGAAATGTCAGATATAATCTCTTTATAAATTGGATGGTAAAATTTGAGAAATCTTTATTAATGCAATACTCATCCCATATTTATTGAAGGAAAGATTATGCGACATTAATCTGATTTATTAATACTCAAATTGTAAACTGCCTTATTCTTGTTACTTTCCATCTGTCATATAGAAATAGTAGCTATATGAATAATGCCATTTGAATTATTTACTATTATTTATAGTAGCAGTTTGTAATAATAAATTAATATTACATTAACCAGACTACAGATATTCTTAATCAGTTCTTTCAATTAACTTCATTTCACTAAAGGCCATTTTTAATTTCGAAAGCTTTGTGTAGGATATTATAGCGTATACTTAATATATATCTCAAGATTAATTTGAGCAGAAACATCAACAATTCACATACTGCTGAATTCCATCACAGACTGATTCCTCAAAATCAAAATCCTAAGACACTATCGTAATATCTATAATATAGTCGTTGATCTTTTTCTTATAATCTGCAGTGGCATTTTTTTATATATTAACGTAGAAAATCAATCTAATCTTTTTTTTACAGATAAAAGAAATTGATCTCCACTAAAGAAAAAGTTTTGGGATAAAAAAAAGTATTCAGCAACAAAATTTCTTTTCCTTCGGCGTCATGAGGTCGGTTTTAACAACAATATGGCCGTTCTGAGATATCCGTTGAGCAAAATGGCGAGTCTTAAGGTGGCTAGTATGAATAAGTGCACACTGAGGGCGTTGCTATCGTTTTAAAAATCAGTCAGAAATAATTAGTCAGGGAGAAAAATTACCAGAGTTATCACTCTGGATTTTTGTAAACGATAGCAGCGCTACCTACACCATCGCTCGCTGAGAGAACTACAAACCATAACACGGCGCCTTATCGTTCCTGTGGATTCACGTGCATTGTGCTAATCGCTGTGTCTCAGTCCTTTTGAGCGAAGATTATTTTATATCCTTCGCGAATACTTATACTTATTTTGCTCATACTTATTTTTATATATATTATCCTTTTTGTGTGTGCTGTTTTCTTCCTTTTTTCAGGATCAGCGATATAGATCCGACTGCCGAAAATGCTGCCTTTCCGAAAATAAAATACAGAAATAGAGGAAGGACATGTGAAACTCCTGTGCCGGTATTATTCAGGGTTCCTTTCTGATGAGAACAGGTAAATTTAACCGAATTGTATATATGAATACATAATATATTTATACAAGTTCATATATAAATTACACATCTTTCGTCCTGTGTGATTTCTGAAACAAACATACTGCTCATCATATGGAATAACACCTATAACTCTTTTACAATTTATTCCTTTTGCAGTTTTCACATGTTGAACTTTATTGTGATGTAATTTGACTTAGGAACAAAATTTTTTTTACTGTATTATATTTTCAGGCCAAAAAAAAAAAAAAAAAAAAATGGTTCTCAGCATAAAAATGGAATGATAAATTAAAATATGTCTTGGGTAATGCCAGAGTTTGTGAAAGACATTTCTCCGAGTCCTTCTTCAGTAGTACACTTAGGGAAAGATTAAATACGTTTGCATATCCTCAAATAACTGAAGATCTGCTATCTACAGCAAGTGATAATCTTTCTATGCCCATCTGTTGAAGTTAATGATACAGAACATTTATGTTCTAGAAATATTCTTTCTTCTCCAACAACATCATCCCATAACAGCAGCGGTCAGCTGCAAGTGACCTCCAGAACAAGAAAAATTAAAACTTTGCTTCCTAGTGTTTCGAAATTAAGGAAACGATTATACGGAAAGCGTTGCTCTTCTCGTCTAATGGACAGTTACAAGCCAAATTAGCTAATAAACCGTATTTATTTCATCCCAACTGCGTATGCAATGTAACTCTACAGATGGAATGCGTTGGTCAGCAAAGGAGAAATTATTCGCTCTTCAGATTTATTTACATAGTCCTAGTACGTATAGAATTCTGAGAAAAATCATTGCTTTTCCAAGCAAAGCAAACTTACGCAGGTAAAATTTTCATATTTTCAAAATTTGTGTATTAATTATTATGTTGAATACAGTATTTATGAGTTTTTAAATTTACATTTGGTATATTGAGAAAGAACCAGTACAGATATAATATCAGTGTTCTTTTAAATTTTTGTACAAAATTTCCGTTCAATTGTTTAATTCATTCATAGAAAAGGATATTGTTACCAAGTATTGTATATACATCTAAATTAATTTAAAAATTTTCTGTTTAAGGTTTGTAAATTATGTGGTTCATTCATTGCATTACTTATAAATAATTTCCAGGTCCAAAAAACCAAGGGCTTTTTAAAGAAATAAATGTGACAACAGAAAATCCTTTCTTATTACGCAAAACCAAGAAAATACAGTGATCTCTCACTTATGCGCGGGTGCAAGGGACAGCAAGAAAAACGCGCAAAAGTGAGAGACGTGCATATGTGAAAAACTACAAAAGGGAGCTTAAAAGTGAAACATCAATACAGTGTACATGTATTGTTAATTAATATTATTTGTATACTACTTGAAAACGTAAATAAGGTGTTTCAAAATGCAAATACGTGTATAACTTCAGTTAATTATTTTTTAAGAACACAAAGAAAATGGAAATGCTCCCGATTTTTTAAAATCTCTCTCAGTGTCGATTCTGGAACATTAAAATGCTCCGCTAAAACTTTTTTCGAGGTGCAAGGATTTTCTTTGATTTTTTTAATAACATCCATTTTAAATGAAAGCAGCAATTTCGTTCTTTTCGCTATTTTAAAACGTAACCATCTAACCATAGCCAAAACTTTAAGGATCTTTTATCAATGCCACGTGATACATAAAGTACTAACATATCTAATTGGCTGCTGCACAAATTCGACTTTTACTGACGTCAAACACAATAACCCCCTCGTACACCCCTGTGTATAAGTTAGAGGAATATGTTCCTGGAATCTGAAGAATAGAGGAAGCGCGGGGGATGCATTCCTAGAAGCAGAACATAAAGGGTTTTTGTTCTGCTGGAAAAAAACTTTTTGAACTAAGAAAATTTTGGTGACGCGCATAAGTGAGAGGTGCATTTTTAGTGCGGCGCATAAATGAATAAGAGTTATCATTGTTTTCCTATATCCCTGGCCGGGACGCGACTAAAACGCGCATAAAAGAGAGCGCGTATAAGTGAGAGGTCACTGTATATGCGATGTATGATCCTCCTCATTTTTGAAATCAGTACCAAATAACCTGAAGAATCACGGGATTTATTATGAAGACACGTCTATTGGAAATACTCCTCGTACAGCTTTGGCGAATTGGAAGCATATTGAAGAATTGTATGGATTCAAAAGATGTAAGAATAAATTTAATTAAAACATTTAAAAAAAAAACATTTTTATTAGTGAACCTTAAGGTGGAATTATTTTCATTTCTGTATTTTTCCCTTTTTAGTTCTCTAATTTGCAAAATTTTATTAAAAATACTATAGACTCAAAAGTGCAAGAATAAATTTAGTGAAAATATTTTTATTAGTGAACCTAAAGATGGAAGTTTTTCATTCAACTTTTTGGTCTTCAGTTTATATAATCTTATTAAAAATATGATGGACTTATAATCAATCTTTCTGAATGCTACTATAACAAGTGGTGATATTCATTAAAATCAAAATTTAAATTAGTGCATTAGTTGTTAATTAAGTCATGCAAATATTAGAGCAGTGTATTATCATCAGTATTGAATTTTAAAACTCTTTGTATATTAAGAAGTGTGTGAAAAAAATCTGTTACCAATTTTTATCATAACAAGCATGAACAAGTCAAACTAAATTAAAATCGTTTAAAAAATAAATCGAATATTTTCTTATTTTTTAAATTATTGTCTAAAACATTATTGTTGAATATTTTTACATAATTCCTTTTATATTACTTTCAATCTATTATTTTTTTAGGAATTTTCTGCCTGCAGAAAGTTGACGAAGAAACACAGCAGTATCGTGCCTTAAAAAAAATGAAAGTGAAACTTACAGCTCAGGTTAGAAAAGCCACTTTATCTAGTTTAATTCTTTTTTATTTACTGTTGTTTCATAATCTTTACTGAGATTAACTCTTAAACTGAGCTATTCAAGCACGTTCTAATAAAATATTTCAAAAATGATTATTTTCATTTTTTTCTTTTTTTCGGTTTTGTATATTTAATGCTGAAATTTTTCCAGCAAATGTAATCTTAAATTTTATTCACTTCCGAACTCAATTGAATTTTTAAGAATGAAAGTTTATTAAATTCCATAACAGATAGTACATTAAAAGATATCATATAAAGTAATTTGAGCATTCTTAACTAACAAAAAGCTTAACTACAAACTTAAGTTGCTGATTTCTGAATTTCTTTTAAATTATTATCTTTAATTACTAACTATCTAATTGACTTATTTATTTATAATAATTAAGCATGAGAATTGAATGATAATTTTCATATAAAGAAACTGAATGTTGCATCAATTGGTTCCATTCAAATTGTTTATTCCTTTAGCTACTAAGTCATTCAGTGGTAGCTGCATTAAATCTGTATGTTGTCGCCCAGAGAGGAAGTAATGATATAGACACTGAACTGATCAAGAAAATGGACAAACTGTTTGACACCGTCAACTCCAGGACGCTTCAAGCATCAAAATAAAGAATTGTGCGCAGTCACCAAAAATAGCTGACATGTAGAGATTTGGAAAGAAATGGTGTCTTGGATTAAAACGTGGGGTATACACTCATGCAAAGGGAAAACAATTGTTGCTCCTTGTAAGAATGGATGGAATTTAACCCTAAACGCATTCGTAGGGATTTCTCAAGATTTGTTAATGAAAAATAAATTCATTATAACAAATCGTTTGAACCAAGATGTCGTAGAAAATACTTTTTCTTCCGTAAGACGAAGAGGAGGTTTTAGGGACAACCCAGATACATATGAGTTCAGACACACAATTCATAAAATCATAATAGCAAACTTTTTAAAACAATCTGTTGGAAAAAATCGCCAGGATGATGAAGCATATACCCTCATCGACTTCAGCTCTTTCAATAAAAATGAAATATTTGAAATTTTAAATTCTGTAGACTGTGAACAAATGATGTAGACAGATTAAATTCAGTTAACTTAAATAGTGTTTCGGAAAATGTAATAAGTTGTGCAGAAAAAAATGTACAAGATGACGTGGACAGATTAAATTCAGTAACCTTAAAGCGTGTTTCGAAAATGTAATATGTTACATTTTAGGATATTTTGCACAAAAATATTTGTCTCTGATGCATGTACCGAATGTCAAAAGTTGATACTAGATGAAGATAAAATCTTAGATAATCATACAGCGTTTTTGGATTTTAAAGAATATGATGATTGCAAATCTGGGTTAAAATGGGCAGCAAAAGATATATTTCAGTACTTTGTGAATTTAGATAAATGTTTTTTTTTTTTTTTTTTTTTTTTGTCTAATTTCAACTTCTTTTACGAAAAAGATGGCATAAGCAAAAAATTCGAGCATGTTTTACGCAAAGTAATTATAGACTTTAATGATAGTCACATAAAACGTAAAGAGAAAGCTCAAGTTTTTTTTTAAATTTCTTCTTTCAATTTCTATGATGATAAAACATAAAGTAAAAATGATGAACAAAGATTTGAAACCTAATTTAAGTTATAGAAGGTGAAATATTTTTAGCATCCTTTTAGATTTTTTTATGTGTTTCTTATATTTTAGCTGGCATATGTATTTGAAAAATTTCTGTCTATGTTGTTTAATCAAAAATCCCTATGCTGAGTAGAATGAGCGAAGTGCGACGGGAGTTTAAACTCCTGGTAGGGCTACCCTTTTCTCGAAGGTCATTCCATTATGCTCAGCCTTTGGGGTTTATTAGAAATGTCATTTATTCGTAATATTTTGTTACTTAATTGTGTTTGCTCAATAAAATAGTGTGCTTTATTTTGAGTCTTTGACGTTTTTCATAGCATTTTGGTGCAAAACTAAATAACGTTATTCATTTCTTTTTGAGGTTACAAAAATTGATAAGTATTAACTTTACAAATGAATTTTCTGTATTAAAATGACATTTTTCTATTTTTAATGAGAATAATTGTGAAATTATGAAAAATTAATTTATTATTTGAATATATTCTAAAAAGATAGTTTAATATTAAATTAATCACCAAAAAATAATTTGCTGGGGAGTTTTAAAAAATCATATGATTGGAACGAACTTTTCTTGAAAAAGAATAAATATAATTTGTTCATTTGAAAAATAATAATATTTGTTAATCTATATATCCGCATGTTTTAAGTTATTGATATTCTACAATGAAACCAATTATTTTCTGTTCCTTGAAACAAAATAAATATAATTTATTTATTTATAGAAAATACTTTAAACATCTCAAATTAGATATCCTTATTAATTTACTTTATAATTCTTAAATTATAATTATTTATATATGAATAATTATTATATTCGAATATTGATACTCTACCAAAAAAAAAAGATTCAAATTAGTGAGAAAACCGTTATTTCAAAATTACTAACTCTGTATCAAAAGAAATCGGCTACTCTTCAATTTAGTATTCGTCCGGAAGTCAGTTAAAAATACAATAAAACAAACACGCATAGTTTTAATACGACAGTAATTGAAATATCTAAATATTGTTTACATCGTTGTCAAGGTGATGGAGAAAGGTCGTGTCACAACTACGTCAAGGTAACGTAGGCCGGGTACTTCCCGTAGCCAACCACAGGTGGCGTACTGTCAAGATGAGTTGCCATTAGCGTCTACGGAAGGGAGACCTATGGTACTCTTTATCAGTATACCCTCCATGGAAGATATCATTGCTTTTTCTTGCGCGGAGTAAACGCGCTTATATCAAAAGTTTACTGGAAACTTTAAAGACAATGAGAGGATAAATTTTTATATTTTTTTTAAATAAAAATTCCTGTATATATCTAGTGGTAATTTTTAATTTTTACCTTAAATTCTTTTTCTTGTTCATTTGTTATAATATACTAATGATTACGGCTCTTTCAACTTAAAGCTATGCATATTATTCATTAAAATTGTTTTGATTGAAATTAGAATTTATTTGAGATAGTTTAATATAGCAAATTTTCAAAATGACACAAAGTCTTATCACCAATTTTAATTTTCTTGTTCTATGTAATTTATCTTTTAGTTTAAATGAATATAATAAATTGTTTATTTATACCCGTCCTCTTATTTCAAATTAACTACTGAAATTTTTATAATTTTTTACTTGTTTCTAACAATATGATCTTTTGCCTAATCATTATAATCTAAACGTAATTTCTTTTAGTGACTATATGTTCGAATTTCATGGCTTAGATATTATTATTAATGTGATAATTTTTTCAATACAAGCATTATTTCGTTATTTTAATTCTTTTGTTGAATTCCAGAAACACCAATTTTATCGCATCCTGTTCATCGTGCCTGTATTTCACGAATAACCGCTAGAGGCCGCTAGCAAAATGCAATCGTTCACACATCTCCTTCAAGGTTTTGTGTCAGATAAATTATGAAATATCATTGCTCTGTAAGAGGCTATAAGAGGATTCGACGTTCATTGTATAAAATAAATTTGGTATCCTATGGAGTTATAAGAACAAAATTCATTATGGCTATCTGAATAATTTCAATTTGCTTTTGTCATTCATTAAATGTTTTATCCTGTCTTAACACTCTGAATAGCTTTAACTTAGATTTAATAATAAGCAGCACTCTATTTCCAATATATTTAATACAAACCAATAATATATTTATTCTTTGATAGTCGAAATCATTAAATTCTTTTTATTATTCCATATCCAGTCACTCGTTCTCAAGTTCTCTTCGGTCACAGCAATTCTAAATACTGTTTTCCCTTAAAAGCTACAAAATGGTTCTTATCGCTCAAATTCCCTTGATAAATAAATCTGTTTCACAATGTAATACGGACTCCATCCTGTGGTTATTAAAATTTTGACAAAATCCATGTCATTCAAAATAATTGTATTCTGTAAGTCTGTTTTTATTTTTTATTTTCCTATTGATTTCATATCCAATCTTGGTATTTCCGATGCGTTTTGTATACTGTGGTTTAAGCATCAATTGAGAGCGAGCAGAACTGCTTAGCATTGGTACTCATGTACAGAAACCAATCTTGAACCATTAGTCTTTATGTTTGTAAATGAGTGGCGAAAATTAAATAAGCAGGAAAAAGAAGATAACAGGTCGTTTAATTGAGCCCATAGCCCGAAAGAAGACTTAAAGTAGCGTATTGTTGTTGTAGTACTGCGAGAATTCTGTTTCTGCGAATTGTTTGCTTCAGTGGATGATGAGGAAGGAGGAGAGAGTCCTTTGGGTTTCTTTCACTTCTATAGTTTATTTACATTAGCGTTCCATTTTGAAGTAACAAGAGGATTACTTTTGCAGGTGTACTTTTTCACCATTTTCCAGCACTTTTCATTCAATTTCTTTGGTCTTCGATGGGGCTAGATAGTAGGCTGGAGGGTGATAAATTTTTTTCTTCTTGCGCAAAATTTGTGTTTATTTATTTAATTTTTTCAACTTACAAAATAGAACAAAAAAACATCTCAACTGGTTCAGGTCTTGTTGGCAGTAGTGAGAAGAGGTTTATGAATAATGAAAAATGGGGCTAAGGGAGAATATTCCAGGGTCATCTGATCTTCGGATCGGGAGAGTTTTTTTTTTTGCTATTTGTTTAATTGTCTCATTATCTATGGAGTCTGATGTATTGTAAAATTTTATTACTATTTTTTTTAATGAACTCTAATAAGAAGATTAAATTACTAGTGGTTCTTACATCTTCGTTGCGCATATTGCGTCTTGCTTTACAAATTTCTAAAATAATACTCTTTTCATGGTTTCGTAAGATATTTTAATTCAATATTGCTCGATACTCATCTCCTGACAACAATAATTTCTTAATATACAGTAACGGAGACTCAGTTAGAAAGTCCGCTCTATAGAAAGTATGTCTGCTATTCTACATTGAAAAAACAGACAACTTTTGCACTTTTATCAGTAAAATAAGCTTGAATGTGAATCAGTTTTTTAACAGTCACGGCAAAATTATTAGATAAGTAATGTAAAATATGATCAATCATTTTGCTTCTTATAGACAATACTTTCACGCATTTTCATAACAATGTGATGAATATTCGCGAAGATATAGAGTTTCCTTTAAAACATTCCAAATTTTTCGCATGTTTTAGGCTTAGAACGTGCTGTTTTTCATGCCAATTTTCCGAAACTTACGGAATACTTGACAATATGTTACAGAAGCAATGTATTGAAATTTTAAGTAAACACGTGGAATAGTAATGGAAATACGAGTATATTAATTAAATAATTGCATTGCTGCTTATTCGCGAAATGTAGAGTAATTTTTTTATAACTTCAAAGGTAGAAATAAAGGAAAAGATACATAAAAATTCCAGTTCAATAGCATTAATATTTAGTAATCTTTCGGCATTGTAGCCAACAGAATTTATGTTGTTTTTAGAGAGAAAATAATCATGAAGTTTTTTCTAGAAAGCAATGTTTTTTAAACTTGAATCTTCCAACAGAAATATTGAGATTATAAAAGTTGAACATCCTGAGTACTTACTGTAATTATAATTTAAATACGAAATAGAAAGTGTTATTTGACAATTAATTCTAGAAGATTTGAGTTTAAAAAATATTAATTTGTGGAGAAAAAGATATATATTTTTTTTTCTGTTAGGAAACAACAGAATTTTTGCTGGCTCTGCTAATAGCTTTCTAAATCTTAAAGTTATGAAAGGTGAATTTTTATGTAAGTTGCTTTACATACCCGGATTTGAAGTTCAAAAAAAAAAATGACGCAACATTTCCAGCACGCGCACAGTAGAGCATTATTTACTAAAATTACCCGTATTTCCTTTACTATTCCACGTATTTACTTCAAATTTTAATACAAAGTTCTCTAACATATTGTGAAGTACTCCATAAGTTTCGCAAAATGTGGCCTAAATCGCTGTTTATTATAAGCAAAAAAATTGCAAACATTTGTTGTATGTTTGAATGAAACCTTTATATCATCCCGAATATTTATCACATTATATTGCGTGAAAGTAATATGCGAAAGAAGCATAATTATTGATAAACGTTTCAAAACATTATCAGCTTACGGTGAAACTGATGAGCCCAAATCATTTTCGTACTCTTCAATATGTGGACGGTCCCCTAAGTGTCCTCATGACAAAATCTTCACAGAAAAATGTTAGTTTTCACGATTGTACTTCCCACGATTCTCCACAACTGATTGTGAACCATTGTATCTAAATTGACTCCAAATGTTTCATATTTTACAAATCTTACAATACATTTGGCCAATAGTATAGCTATCAAATTATTTACACATGCCCTTGTTCTGCTGAAGAACTTTCATAAATTGAAAAGTAAAAATATTAATCTTGAATATTTTTTTTGCTGATGGTATTATATTTACATTGAAGAAATTCATATGGAAATTATCCCAAATTTATTTTGTTGAATATCAATAGACAATATGGACTAATGAGCCACCATAATATTTTTTTATGAAACTGAATTGCAAATCAAGGCTGTAAAATATTTAATTCTTTCTTATCGTTTATTACCAAAGCAGTATTACATCAAGAGATTTTAGGTATCTGAAACATAAACAAATAGGAAGAAACAGCAAATCTAAAAATATCTGAAGGCGAGAAAGCGAAAAACTCGGAAACAAATAAGAGCTAAATATTTAAAATAAATCTAGGGCTCGCAAAATTGCTTGTCTTCAGCTGCAACTAAAATACAAAAGTAGACAAAATTGATGGATGAAATGAATAACTAAT
Organism: Araneus ventricosus; assembly: GCA_013235015.1. Lineage (NCBI taxonomy): Eukaryota > Metazoa > Arthropoda > Arachnida > Araneae > Araneidae > Araneus > Araneus ventricosus. The sequence goes on along the minus strand of BGPR01007027.1, from coordinate 53,117 downwards.
ATACCCTTTAAGTCAATTTTAAAAGTAGAATAATTGTTGAAAAGAGTTCGGCCTTACAGACTTTATGAAGGTGCACCTGACGTAAGGAATTAAAAGATAGGAATTCACAGAGAGGCGTAAACCTATCGAATACATACCCTCTATCGAAAAAAACAGAGGTTTGCACAACTCGAAAAAGAGATGCTTTTCATTATAATGTGAGACAGCTTCTTTTCGAATAAGTGAAAAATTCAAGAAAAAAAGAAACTAATTAAAATATTAGGACCTCAAAATAAAGTTTTCTGATATGTTAAAAAACTCTGTAAAATTAATGTTTTCTTAACAATCTTTTGGCAGAGCATAGCCAATTTGGCTCTTGCAGCATAAAAACTCCAACACCATTAACAATCTCTATTTTATTAAAATTTTTTTAGAAACATTGTCAAGTGCTTCTCGTGAATTAATCTTAAAAACACACTTGAAACTAAAATAACGCAAACTAGCTATTAAAAGTTATTAGTATTCGAGAAATGAAAGAGAACGTAAAATCAATTATATTTGATAATTAATTTCTAAATATATTAAAATATGTATTTTATCAAGGGCACTCAAGGGTATAAAATCTCGATACCCTAGCAGTTTAGGAAATTGATTACCATGTTCCATCATTGAAAACATGAAAGAAGTCGATTTAAATGAAGTTGAGTGAAAAACAAATAATTAATGTTGTTCTTCCGCCTTTCCATTTACAATAAGAAAAATAAAAATGTTCAAATTCAGATCTGCATAAAGGGTTGGAAACCTGAACGCTGGATTCATAAATACTTTCAGAAATCATGCTAAATATTCATTTTTAACGGAATTGAGCATTCTATTCAAGTGTTAGAACTGGTTAATGGTAACAACTTTTTTATTTGCAACTTAAAAAAAAGATTCCATAATAATTTTCGGCGTAACAGTGGAGTTAATTAATTTGACTAATTTTAAGTTGAAAGTCGTCTCCTAGTTTTTAAAGTTTTTTGCTATTTGTTATTTTTTAAAAATATATTATGTTAGCCTTTATTAAAACAGTGGCGAATCTAGGATAAGTAATGCCCGGATCATAATATGATTTTGTTGCCAACCCCAGCATCAGTAGTGGTTTAGCTTGTGTGAACAGCTCCCGGACTTATATATTTCGCCCTTTCATTGTATTTGCCTTTAAAAAGGGATATAAGCCTAACAGTGGCGGCGATTCGGTTGAAAAAGTAGGCGGATAAAAAGCTTATAGACGTCTAAAAGTACTCGGGAGTACAGAGATAGAAAACAAAAATTTAAAATTTAGCTACAAACTTATCAATTGCTTTTTAATAATGCTTATTTTTGGGGAGATAAAATTTTAAAAAAATAAAATTCTTCAAGTAAAATGTAAGGGGCGACTGCCTCCCCATACCCCGCCACTGAAACCCAATAACGTTTTCTCATCATGGCTATTACCGCAGCGATAATATGTCTCACCAGGAAGAATAATTTTTTAAAAACCGAGGTCATTATCAGTGATTTAGCAAACCTAAATAATGGCGTTCAAAAAATGACATCATTTTAATACTTTTATCATACTATTTTGCTTTAAAAATTGACATAAAGGCCCTAATATCTTGACTCTATGGCGCCCACTAAGACTTGCAGACGGGGTGTATATACTAAGGTTACTTGAAAATAGGATCACAGAGAGCGAATGAATTGATGACGTCGATTTGGGAGCAAGCTTCTTTGTTTCAAGCTTACGCAAACGGAATATATAAATTGTTTGGAAGCACTTGTAGCTACAGAAAAACTTTTTCTAAGCTTGATTTTTTCTGTAGAAACGTTTTTAAAAAATCGCACATTACGAAAGAATAAAAATTTGGAGCGTTCAATCAAAAATTTTAATAAAACTCAGTGAGATCTTTCTCATATGGTCTCTATACAAGAAGGGAGATAATTACGTCTATAGCTACCACACTTTAACACGGTTAAATAAAAAAAAAACTCTAGTTTAGTCAATAGACAATAATTAAGAAACTGAACACTTAAGAATATTTTTTTCTTTAGATTATAAAATACATATTCGTATAAATATTGGTTTTTCACTTACTTCAACTAACTAAAACCAAAATCGAATATCTTTCAGAAATTTCTAAAAAATGAATTATCATTTTGAATAAACAATAACAAAAATAACTTAATTTTTATTTAATTGCTTTCATCGCAAAAATCGTAATTGAATTATATTATATAAATATATTGCATCCTTAATACATCACACAAAATAATAAATATAAAATCTCTCGAATAACATAATATCCAATATTTGCTATATTAATCATAAACGATTGCCTACTTTCTAATTGCATGTTTCAAACAGAATACATGATAACAAAACTTATATTAAATACCTTTGAATACAATATTTCCTCTTCGATGTTGATCACTTCAGTATTTTCCAAACCTCGTTTTCGTACGATAAATAGACCCAAAGCACTTTTTAGAACATTATGTTCAAATCTATTTTAAAGTGTTCCTCTCTAACTGATTAAGTTTTTAATTCATCGTTTCATTTGATGGTAAAAGTAATGTAGGAATAATTTTTAATTTCAGAACCATTATTATATCGAATTGCTGAAAGAAAATTCGAACATTTTCATCATTAACTATATCTTTTCTTTTGCCTCTACAAATCCAAATTTTCCGAATAACGATCTTTCGGAAATGAGTGAAAAGAAATGTTTTTCCCTTTCAAATTTCTCGAGCGCATCGAACATCTGACAACAGCACAACCAGGCATTGTATTACAAATCTTTCCGTAAAACTATAACATTTGGCTCTGAAAAGAGTCATTTTTCAATCTAGAAACCTCCTCAGCACTGAATCACACGAGAAATATTCATAATAAAACTAAATTTCCTTCCTTTTAATTTGGATAGTGAGGAAAAAAACAAAAAAAAACCTATCTGCTCCAGATTTGACATAAATAAGCCCAAAAGATCATATTATTTATTTTCATTCATCGAAAACTCATATTAGACGGCGAAAAAAGCAAATAGTACCCTCAAAAAGCGAATGGATCATTTGTAATTGCTGTAAAGCAAATAAAAAGATAAGAAAAAGGAATAATTTTCATCAAAATAAAAATTCATGACACGGAATTTATAAGCAATAAAAAGCAATTTTGTGATTTAAAATGATGTCGATACAATAACGAACCATTAATCGAGTATTTTCACTGTTTCTTACAGATGGAATAAATTTATTTCTGTAATTCGAAACTGTGTGGGAAAGCGGAAATTTCGGAATCTGTCCCAATATGACGTAATGCGCGGAAAGACCTTCTGCGCATCGCGTTTGTGGACCCTCCCTGATATACACCACCTTTTCCCCATTGTTTCTACGAAACTGCGATTAGGGGGGTTTTCATTGCATAAAAAATAAATATTTGTAAGATCTAAAAGTTCATAGTTTTAGTATTTTTAAAATTCTACTTGCATATTATTTAAAAATTTTCTAGTTCGTATGAAAAATGAATTGCTTTAAGAAAAAGAGGGGAAGAAAAAAGACTCGCGAATGCTTTTATCATGATCTTATTTTTTGAATATTACTGCAGCTGTTGAAATGGTTTGAAACTTGGACAGAGGACACGAGAAAATTTCCATAAATCATGGTAAATATTCATTTTTAACAAAACTTTTCTTCCTTTTCATCAAGTAACGGAATTCCTTAATGGCAAAAAATTTCTTTTTAGCAATTATCATGTCAAATTCCAGACAAATCATTGGCGTACCAGTAGAGTTAATATTTTGAATAAATATTATGTTTAAATTAGCTGATTTAAATCTTACGAAAACTTTTTTTTGAATCTAACGTCTCAAACTTATTTATTGTAGTTTTTACAAGTTATGTGCGAAATGTTTGTGTTTCTTTTTGAAATTATTAATTGTGCATTCATTTAGGATTAACATACTTTTGTTTTCGTTCAACAAAAAGTAAAATATATGTACCGTTAAAAGGCTAAGAATTTTAATACTACAAACTTTTCATTCTTAAAAGTTGACAAGATCGGATGAGAAATGAATTCTTTGTCGAAAAAAAATATAGTTTTAATTATGGTCTTATTTTTCGAATACTCCTATAGCTCTTAAAATGCGGAAATGAAATCAAAGCATTTTCTTCAGTAGTATAACTAATATTTTTCTACTTATGAGAATCATTATGTTTATTCTCTGCTTCAGTCTTCTAAGCTCACCAAATCAAACATTTTTTTTTTTAATCAAAGGAACCAAAATCAATAAACTCATAAGCAACATATGACTATTTTAAAATGTTAGATATAATCTCTCTATAAATTATACGGCGAAACTTAAGAAATCTTTATGAATGCAATACTCATCCTATATTCATTGAAGGAAAGATTATGCGACATTCCTCTGATTTATTAATGCTCATATTGTAAACTGTCTTATTCTTGTTACTTTTCATCTGTCGTATAGAAATAGTAGCTATATGAATAATGCTATTTGAATTATTTACTATTAATTATAGTAAATAATTATCTGATTTATTTACTATTATTTATAGTAGCAGTTTGTAATAATAAATTAATGGTACATTAACCAGACTACAGATATTCTTAATCAGTTCTTTCAATTAACTTCATTTCACTAAAGGCCATTTTTAATTTCGAAAGATTTGTGTGGGATATAACAACGTATACTTAATTTACATCTCAAGATTACTTTGAGCAGAAATATCAACAACAATTCACATACTGCTCAATTCTATCACAAAGTGATTCCTCATAATTAAAATCCTGAGACACTCTATCGTAATATCTATAATATAGTCGTGGATGTCTTTCTTGTAATTTTCATACGCATTTTTTTTAAGACAGATTATTAATCTAATCTTATTTTTACTGATAAAAGAAATTGATCTTTACTAAAGAAAAAGTTTTTTGAACAAATAAAAAGTATTTAGCAAAAAAAAATTTCCATTTCTTCAACCTGAAGTCGTCGTAAGGCCTATGGTAACAAAAATATGGCCGACGTGGGATAGCCGTTCTACAAAATGCCGAGTCTTTAGGTGGCTAGTATGAATAAATGCACACTGAGGGCGTTGCGATCGTTTTCAAAATCATTCAGAAAGATAACAGTATACTCCACAGGAAACATTATGTCATTGTTTTTACTTACGCGGAAAATCTCCGCGTTTTAGAAAAAAACGAAACTTTAGGTCATCTTTTCCATATTAAATAGAAATTCCTAGTAATTTCTAAGTGAGAAATTTTAATTTTTTTCTTTGCTCTTTTTCTTTTCTTATAATAAACTTGTAATTATGTCTCTCACAGTTTAACGTTATGTATATCTTTAACTTAAATTGTTTTGATTAAAATTAGAATTTTTTGCAAACTGTTTAAATTTATCAAATTTTCAAAATCACAACAAAGTCATCAACAAAAAATTTTATTTCCTTGTTTTATGTAATTGATCTTTTAGTTTAACTGAATATAATAAATTGATTATTTATACCTGTCCTCTTATTTTTGATTACCTACTCAAATAATTTTTTACATATTTCTAACAATCTGACCTTTTGCCTACTCATTATAATCTGTACAGAATTTCTTTTAGTGACTATTATGTTCTAATCTTATGACTTATTTATTATTATTACTGTAATCTATTCTTCAATATATGCATATTTCATTATTTTTATTCTTTTGTTGCATTCCCGGCACACCAAATTTATCGAGTTCTGTTCATCGTGCCTCTGTTTCACGAGTCGCTGCTAGAGGCCGCTAGCAAAATGCAATCGTTCACACATCTCCTTCAAGGTTTTGTGTCAGATAAATTATGAAATATCATTGCTCTGTAAGAGGCTATACGATTCAATGTTTATTGTATTCAGAAATTTGGTATCCTATGGAGTTATAAGAACAAAATTCATTTCGGATATCTGAATAATTTCAATTTTGCTTCTGTTATTCATTAAATGCTTTATTCTAACTCAGCACTATGAGTAACTTTAACTTAGATTTAATAATAAGCAGCTTTCCTATTTCCAATCTATTTAATACAGACTACATTTAATACAGAATAAATATTTATTCTTAGATATTCGAAGTCATTACATTCTTTTTATAATCATTTTAGATAATCAAAATCCAGTCACTCGTTCTCAAGTTCTTTTCGATCACAGCAATTCTAAACAGTTTTCCCTAAAAAACTACAAAATGGTCCTTTTCGCTAAAATTCCCTTTATAAATCAGTTTCAAAATGTCATACGGACTCCATCCTGTGGTTATTAAAATTTTGACCAAATCCATGCCACTCACAATAATTGTATTCTATATGGTTGTTTTTCTTTTTAATTTTCTAATAATTTCATATCCAATCTTGGTGTTTCCGATGTGTTTTTTATATTGTGGTTTAAGCAGCAATTTTGACTGAACAGAACTGCTTAGCATTGGTACTCATGTACACAAACCAATCTTGAATCATTAGTCTTTATCTTTGTAAATGAGTGGCGAAAATTAAATAAGCAGGAAAAAGAAGATAACAGGTTGTTTAATTGAGCCCATAGCCCAAAAAAAGACTTCAAGTAGAGTATTGTTATTGTAGTACTGAGCGGATTCAGTTTCTTCTAATAGTTTGCTGCGGTGGATGATGAGGAAGCAGGGGAGAGTACTTTGGATTTCTTTCACTTCTAAAGTTTATTCATATTAGCGCTCAGTCTTCAAGTAACAGGATTACTTTTGTAGGTGTACTTTTTCAACATTTTCCAGCACTTTTCATTCAATTTCTTTGGTCTTCGATGAGGATAGGTAGATAGTAGGCTGGAGGGTGATATATTTTTTCTCGTCTTGAATAAGTATTTGTATTTAATTATTTTTTAATTTAAAATTACGAAATGGAAGATTAAAAATCAAGAATGTTTCAGGTCTTGTTCGCAATAGTGATATGAGAGTTATGAAAATATGATTAGAGGAGGATATTCCTCCGACTTCTGATCGAGACACTATTCTTTATAGCTAGCTTTCAGCCTTTGGCAAATATAAATAAAGCTTTATTTAAATTAATCGCATTTTGAAACACATATGCAAGTCTAAGTCTCAGTTAAACTAAGAAACTCCACATTTTAACAGGTTGAATAAAAGTATTGCTGAATGAAAGCTACTAAAGTTAAGTGCAAAATGAAGTAACTGTGTAAAAAAAAGTAGGCTAGATCCACGGTTCGCAACGCGCTAAAATTACAAAATTAATTAATGAAAGAACGAATATGAACTTTCCTAATAATTTCTATTTTCTAGTTACTGACTCTTAATCAATTCACGATACATGCACTACTGGCCAAAATTATTGCATCGACTGCTAAAACTATTACTTGAATCTAGAAACAGCAATCTTGAATTTTATAGAAATTGAATATCCTGAGTACCCATGTGTACTTAGAAATTAAATATCTAAAAAAAAATTGTAATTTCAGAATTAATTCTAGAAGACTGAAGTTTAAATATATTAATTAGGGGAAAAACGGTCATCATTTTTTTTCTCTTAGAAAAATACAGAAATTTTTATGTCTGTAATTCCAGGTGTTTTCTAAATTTTAATGTTAAGGAATTTGAAGTTATGGAAAAAAATTACTTTACGTTTCTCACACGCGCAGTGAAGCATTATTTACTAAAAATACTCGTATTTCGTTTACCATTCCTCGTATTTACTTCAAATTTTAATACAATGCTTCTCTAACATTTTGCCAAGTTCTCCGTAAGTTTAGCAAAATTTGGCATAAAACGCTACATGTTATAAGGAAAAAACATGCGAAAAATTTGGAATGCTTCAACGAAACATTTATATCGACAACAATTTTTATCATAATTTTATGTAAATGCATGTAAGCAATGGGCATAAGAAGCAAAACGAGAAAGTTTCAAAACTTTATCAGCTTACTGTGAAACGGTGTGAGCACAAATTTTTTTGTCTTCATCAATTTTGTGGGCTGTGCCTTAAATGCCCTCGTGACAAAATCTTCACTGTAAAATCTGAGTTACCACGATTGTACATCCGACGAATCTTCACAATTGATTGTAAACCTTTGTATTGAAATTAACGTCAAATGTTCTGCATTTTACAAATTTTGCAATACTTTTGACTAGTAGTGTAGCTATAAAATCATCTGCATGTGCCCTTGTTCTGTTGAAGAACTTTCATAAATTGAGAAGTAAATATATTTATTTTGAACATTCTTTTATATGATATTATTTTATCTGCATTGAAGCAATTTGCATGGAAATTATTCCAGATTTATCTTGATGAATATCAATAGACAATATAGATCGATGAGCCTCCATCATAGATGTTAATGAAACTGAATTGCAAATTAAGGCTGCAAAATATTTCGTTCTTCCTTATCGTTCCTTACCAAAGCAAAATGACATCAAAAGGTTTTATAAGTACGAAAAATAAACATACAGAAAAAAGAACAAAGCAAAAAACAACTAAAAGCAAAAAGGGACCCGGGAACAAATAAGAGCTAAAAGAGCACAATGCATCTAGAGCGCTCAAAATGATGCTGATACTAAAATACGAAAGTAGACAAAAATTGAGTCGTGTAGCTGTAAATCTGCCATCTCCAAAACAAAAAAAAATTCAGCAAAGTGGATTTTCTCTCTCTCACATCTAACTAAAGTGGGATTTTTAAAAATCTGCACTGCATTCGAGGAATTTTTGAATTGGCAATGTCATTCAGTATGCAATTTATGGTAAAGTGGCATGAAGTAGGGGGGCAGTTAATTATGGTTTTGTTTTCTAGATGGCCAGTTTTGTATCAATCTGAAATCTAAATAAACTCGCCAAATTGTATAGAAAACACGAGATTTGATAATTTTCGCAAAATATTATTGAAGAAAGGAGGTATATATCTTTATCATAAAAATAGTTTCAATCATAAAAGGAGAAAAAAAAGGCCAAATTTTCTGCAAGGTCGCACTAAATATTGTATGCGTCTTCCCGAGGATTTCCTTTCCACCATCCTGTCCTTGAGCTTCTGAATGTAAAATGTTTCGGCAGACAACCTGTTTGTCAACATTCTCTCTATTCGGTCCAAAATGCATTGGCAGTAATTTTGTACATTATGAAGTTTTAGAGGGTTCACAATTAAGCATAAAGTCACGACTCTACGTTTACTGGTGGTGATATTTTTCCTTCTCTTCAGAATTAATTTCATCTCGTGAGATCAAATAGACTTAAAATATTTGAAAAAAGGATTTGTGAAAAAAATGGAGATGGCTACTTTTGCAACTACAGCACACAAATATGAGTGTAATGAATAACTATGCTAACCTTTAAAGTCAATTTTAAAAGTAGAATTGTGAAAGGAATATGGCCTTACAGACTTTAACAAGGGTCACTTGCAGGCAGGATTTAAAAAATACACAGAGAGGGGGAAACTGTTCGCATGCATGTAGCGCCCTCTATCGAAATGAAAAGAGGTTTGCACAACTCTAGAATGAGATGAATTTCATTAGAAAGTTAAACAGGCTTCTTTTCGGATAAATGAAAAATTAAGGAAAAAGACGAAACTAATTAAAATTTTATGAGCGTAAATAAAGTTTCCAGATATGTAAAAAGACTTCCTAAAATTAATGTTTTGTTAACATTTTCTTGGCTCATAGCAATTTTGACTCTTGCGCCATGAGAACTTCAACTCCAACTACATTAACTACCCCTACTTAATCAAAAGATATTTTTTAGAAACATTGTAAAGTGTTCCTCGTCATGTAACCTTAGAAGCAAACTTGAAACCACAATAACGCATAATACTATTAAAACGTATTTGTATTGGAGAAATGAAAGCGAACAGAAAATAAACAATATTTGATAATGAAGTTCTAAATATATCAAACAGTGTATTTTCATTAAGGACACTCAAGAGTATAAAATTTCGATACTCTAGCAGATTAGGAAATGAGTGAAAAAATCGATTTCCAAGCTCCAACATTACAAAAATGAAAGAAGTCAACTTAAATGAAGGTGAGTGAAAAATAAGTAATTAATGTAATTGTTCCGCCCTTTAATTCTGGCAACACATTGAATAAAAATCCATCAATATTAGAAAAATAAAAATGTCCAGATACAGATCTACATAAAACGGTTTGAAACCTGAACAGTGGATACATATATACTTTCAGAAGTCATACTAAATATTCATTTTTTAACGGAATTCAGCCTTCTATTTATTAAATATTGGAACTAGTGAATTATAACAGATGTTTTATAAGCAATTCGCAAGTATCATTCCAGATTAATCATCGGCAAAACTGTGGAGTTAATTTTATAGCTAAGTTTTCTCTTTTGAATCTCATGAAAACTATTTTTCAAATTTTAAAGCTTAAAATTATTTATTAGAGTTTTTACAGTTATTTATGATTTGCTAGTTTTTTTTTACATTTACAAAATTACCATCATTCAGATCGCCTTTACCTGGGAAATTTTACTGTATTTTTGAAGCTTAACCCTGGAATAGTAACGATCCTTGGCAGTTTGAATGGGAAAAGGAGACTTGACTCAACGATACCATTCCAGGGTTAAACACATTTGAAAAGCTACGCTCTTCAAAGCAGTTCGTGCAGATGTCCGATGACGAGAAAACTCAAGGCAGAATTTTAATTAGATTTCAGATGAAGATTGTGGTGTTTATTACATTAGTTTGTTTTATAAAAGGATTCTTCTTCCACTGAGGAATAGATATAATAAGATATGTTTTATTTATAATTTATCTTTATAGAGTTCAATAATAAATGACAGTAAACAATGATGTGGGGTGGGTAAATACCCAGTGGGTAGGTAAATATTTTTTGGGTATATAACCGGGTATTTACCCAAGGCCTGGGTAAATACCCAAAAACTGGGTATTTTGCGAAAAGAAAAATTTTCGAATGCTGATTCACAATGAAACATATAGAGATTTATAAATACCCCCAAAAAAAGCATTTGCAAAAAAAAAAACGTATTTGTGAATTGTGATTCAAAATTAAAGTTAAAATTTGTAAATACCCAAAACTGGGTATTTTGCAAAAAATATTTGAGAACGGTGTGATTCAAAATGAAGCATTACATTTATAAATACCCTTACACTGAATATTTTGCGAAAATAAAATGCATTTGTGATGGTGATTCAAAATAAAACTTATAAAATTTATAAATAGGATATTTTGAAAAAAAAATTCATCTCCGAATATTGATTCAAAATTAAACATAAAAATTATAAATATCCCAAAACTGGGTATTTTTTTTAAGTATTTGCGAATGACGATTCAAAATCAAACATAAAATTTATATACATAATACATAGTTATAAAATTTTTAAACTAAAGTTTTGACTAAATTATATAAACAAAAACCAATTGTTATCAGGATTTCGAATAAAGTATTCTGAAACTTAAACGGGATCGGAGGACAATTTAGCTTTTACGGTTTGAAACAATGACACTTACAATAGAATAATTATTTTTAACTCAGCTTATGTTATACTAGCCGCCTTCGGCTACCAGCTTGATGGCGGGAATAGAATTTCAACTGACTCTCTTATGCATAGTTTGATATTCACGATTCCCTTAACAAAGTGATTTTAAACTTCAAATTGCGATAGAGATTTAGCCCGCGTTCTTTACGTAGCCTTGCACTTGTTCTGTTCCTTGTCTATATGAAAGTCCCTAATGGAGTGAAGTAATCGTTCGTGTCAAGTTACATATAATTGTACGTGATCGAAGCGAATTTTAATTTTAAAAAATTATTTCAACATCGAAATACCGCGGTACGTTTTACGTCCAGCAGCATGCTAATTGGCTTAAAGCATGCTGATAAAATGAATTTAATCATAGCAACCATAATCGTTCAGTTTTACTGGTTTATTTCAACAATGGAAGAGAAGCACGCAATTAAATATTTGTTTAAACAATGAAAATGGTTTGAATTTCATTGTAACAATGAATGCCAAAAATATATTTAAAAATTTATTAAAATTAGAGAAAAAAATCAAGTGAAAACTTAATTGATATTATTAAAAAGATAAGTTTTAAATTTTCAGATGGTGTAAAAATAATTTTTGTGCTGTAATATTTTCGGAAGTTATTAAGGAAAAGCTCCAAAATTTCGCTTAATTTTTAATTAATTAAAATTCTTTTAAAATCTTATAAAAACGGTTACGATATGCACATTCTCACCCTCCAAAGCATGTTTGTGCCAAATTTCGTTGCTCTAGCTCTAGCGGTCTGTCTTGTAGAGCGCCAAAACACAAATATTCTCCTTTATTATTAGTAGAGATAGACAGTGCCATGCTGGAAGTCAACCATTATTGTTTTGATTTAGTGAATAGTTGGCCTTTATTTCACGTGTATTAATATCACTGTAAATTTTACGTTAAAAAGTTAACAAAAAAGGGAAGAAGTTACCTGCATGGAGCTTTTAATGTTAAGAACGATAAAAGATCCAATGTAAGTATTGTCATGTTGAGTACAAACTTGCTAATGCAAGAAAAATGGAGAAACACATAAAAAAATGTTTCAAAAGTCTTGTTGGATTAAAAAAGGTTTTGAAAGGGATAAAATAGCAAAACAGATTCAGCTACAAAAAATTCACATTTTTTGTTGCTGAAATCTTATACTTAAATAACTTACTTTGCTAAAAGTAATCTGAGTGAATATTACTTTCAGAATAATTCACTTTTAAAAACTGTTAGAACTGAAACATCTGCTAACTTATCAGCAATGTCTGGTACTTCGACTAATTAATCCAAAAAGAATTATAAACAATCATATCTTTCATTTTCGTTTATATTATCAGCTCTTTATCATTGTAAAAAAAAAATCTCAACATTTTCTTTTTTTTTATTTAGATGAGTTTTTTAAAAAAATGATATTTAAGCCACGTATTTTATGTAATATCCATGACGTAGCATTGCGTTTTTGTTTCTTCTGATTCAATTTTTTTTAGCGTTTATAGAATTTAAAAGGTTTATATATTAGCAGTTTTCTTTTTTTCTTACTTTGCCTTACCTTATGGTCAATATATATTCGATACATATTTATATTATATAGAGGCATCATATTTCACAGCAGTGCCTGTGTTTTATATGAATAGAGTTGATTGAAAAATAAATACCCAAGTAAATACCCATTTTGGGTATTTACCTGGGTAAATACCCAGGGTATTTACCTTTAAAAATAAATACCTGGGTATTTTACATCACTGGGCTCCACTGAACCCATCTTTTGGGGTAGAAAAAATTGCTGATGATTACAAAATTTCATATGATTGTTACAGAAATACTCTTCTAGAATTAGTTGAAAGCCGTTTCTGTATAAAAATTATATGAAGGTCAAAATAAATACGCAAAGATGGATACAATTAATAATTACGAATGTATATTTCTTTTTGGAAAAAAACGTTTAACTACTTTGAAACTCTGTGGAGATCTATAAAATACCTTTTCCCCCAATATATTGCAGTATTTTGTTTGCACTGATACTTCATTATAATTATAAACCGAATAAATATATTGAAATCATTAAAATACTCTTTCTGTTCGTTAGAGGGCGCTGCATCTAATTCAGTCGAATAAGTGAAGAAGTGAAATTTTCAGGTTTGGCGTTTTTTTCACTTGGCGGTTTGGTCCCTACTAGATTTCCTTTCTCCAATTTAAAATATAGAAACCCTGTTTAACCACATAGGGTCAAAGCTGAAAAGGGACTTGCTTTTTTCTGGTATGTGTATGCTTGAGAGTAATTGATCCTGGTTTCATTGTTGTAAAAAAGGGTTTCTGCTTGTATTTATGTGGGTCTCCACACCACACCACACCTCAGCCAGAACCGTCGGTTGTGCCTCAGCGCGATTTTTTTGGGGCTATTATTGAAACAAAATTTGTTAGATAATTTGATCTATTCCGAAATGTAATTAATAACTCGTACGCAGTTATACAATTAGGAGCTAAGGTAATTTTAGTTTTCCCTGTTGATGCGATTTTCAAATAAAAACTGAGCTAGTTCCAATCCGTTGCACTCTCATATAATGCAATAATTCATTTTAGAAAAATGTATCATAATTTCTTCTACTATTATTATTCAGGATGGTAACAATGTTATTACTTTTTATTCAAATTCAACGAATATTACATACAAAATTATTACTTAGGTCGTTAAAAATTGTGATAGACTCACAATCGTCAAAATTAAGCGTGCCCAAATAGTTTTTCCTATTTAAGAAATATTATTTTGACAATAGGATACTTATTGGAGTTATACATTTTCTGAACTTCAAGAGGGGATAGGAGGAGAGATATCGTGCCGCGTATGTACTCATATGGAATCAAAATTTGATTAAATTAATCAATTAACAAGAAATTAATTTTGAAAACATCAGAACACTGTACTGTCATCGATAGTACAAAATTTTAAATCTCTTAATTCAGTCGTAGGTTAAAGGGACGAAGCTGTACGGCTAGCACATCTGAAATAGGAATGGCAGTTCTTTGTCATCTGCATCCATTAGGAGATAAATGCAATATAGTCCATAATATGACTTTGAAACACCTCGAATCCTCGTTCATCCAACAATTCAGATTGACTCTTATTGTATTAACTGTTTTATTAGTTTAGTTTATTTAATATATTTGCGTTCCATTTTGAAACAACAGGAGGGCCACATCGGGATGATTCTGAACCGTGGTCAGATGTCGAGGATGATACCTGGGCCGATACCTTCCTCTCCGAACTTCAGCACCACATCAATGATAGGAAGTTTGACCATCGATTCGTTCGTTGACCAGATTACACTAGGTCCACATATATTGAGGTTCTTAGATGGAATCAGGTTTCGAATCTGGTACCATCCGGGCCAGAAGCCGAGCCTCTACCACCAGGCTACCTCGGGCTCTGTTTTTTCAAAAGGAAGTAACAAAAAAAGTTACAAAGTAGCTTTAAAAAAATTAACTTTTAAAAGTTCCTTTATCCCAACTTTTCTAACATATGCAATATTGACACTCAAATGTTAGAAATGCAGATTTATCTATCGAAAATAAATCACAAAGAAAACATGTTGTTCATGCTTTTTGCACGTATCCTGATTTTTTATCAAGATTTTTGATTACTTACTTTGTTCTTTGCTTTTTTTTTATTTAGATCTATTTATACATTTTACCTTGAGTTGTCTCATTTTTGCAAAGATAGAATTTTTTAAATCTATTTTTCACTCACTCACTGGTGTGCTAAAGTTTTAAAATTTTACACACTTATGTGCTCTCGATGACACTGCATTGTTTTAATATTTTCAGGACTTAAATATCAGTTAACTGATTAATTTAATTACATTTTTTCCATACGAATGACACCACGCGGTGGAAAATTCCAGAAAATATTATTTTCAAGATTACATAATATTCATAATTATGAATTATAAACTAAAGGGGAGACCAAAGGAAGCAACAGCGGGTGAAATAATTCTGAAATTTGAAGCGAATCGAGAAGTTAGACCATTTAAACTGCGTCGAAAATTTAGAATTTTTATAATCTTATGAAATCTTTTTATTAACTATCAAATCAACGCATTTTTAATTATGGAATTCTTGTAATATTCTCATTTACTTGTTATAAAACTCAACTAGTCAATTTTATGAAAAAAAAACTCACTGAATTGTGCTTAAACTTTTACATAATGTAGTTAATTTCTACTGAAAAATAACTAATCAGGAATATCAGATATCATTTCAGTCATCAGTATATAATATCAGAGTAGAAGTATCAGTACCGTCCTGACTGTAAATCCTATATTGCCGTCTGATTTTTTTTTTTTTTTTTTCTAACGTAGGACCACGTTCCTCCCATTGGGATCTCGGGAGGGAATTTGATTCACACGCCAAAACGCCACAAAAAACGTTGCATGGGAGATCCTCTATATCTCGGTAACTACATATGTTAAAACGAAACTAATATCTTATTTTAGAGATAAAGGGTAGCAACAGAAGTTACAAAAAAAAAAAAAAAATTGAAAATCGGAATTGTAGTTTTGCGACTAGTGAGTCGCAAAGTTGGGCAAAAATGCGCATGAATTGGTGATGCGATCCTCTATATCTCGGTAGCTACATATGTGGAAAACATAACTAATGTCTTATTTTAAGTTTCGTATCATTTCGTGGAAAAATTTGTATATTATAAGCAAAAAAAAAAAAAAATGCGAAAAATATGGGATTTTTAAAGAAAAACCATTAGTTAGCATGTTTATTTACCAGAATAAACTTGCTATTTTTACAAAAATCCATGTAAGCAATGTGCATAGCAAATAAAACCATTGCAGAAATTTGTAAACCATTATCAGCCTTCTGTGGAGCGATGTGAGCCCAGATTTTTGTCGTTTTCATCAATTTCCGGTGGCGGCAATCGCTCCACTGCTTTTTTAAGAAAAAATTAAATTTTTATATCATTTTCCCTGCCTAAAGCTAGGAATTACAAAAAAGCAATAGTGTTCGGGAAAACTAGCTAATTTTTTAAATAAATTTTTAAATTTTTCTGTCTACCCCTATACTGCCGGGTATTTTAGATGTCTATAAATCTTTTGCTGCCTCATGCTTTCCACTCGTGACCGAAGTTTCAAAGTAAAATATAAATCAGAGTCTATTTTTTACATGGACGAAGTTTAAGGGCAGCTGGTCTAGTCTTTCCTGAGAAGCTCTAAAAAGTGTGAAAATCCGAAAGTGTCTGGATACTTTTGATCATATAAGTGTATCTTACAAATATTATCGTAAAGATAAAAGAAATTTGGATTGTGTTAGGAGGTGTGGAGTCTTGGGATGAGAATTAAATCAAGAGAATCTCTTCAATAATTTTAGGGGTGTGCGGAATGCAATTATATTTTTATTAAGTCCCCCCCTCTCCCAAGTGAGTGTTATTTTGGTTTTAAGCCAATTATTAAGCGTTTTAGTGGTTTGATTGCAGAAAAGCGAATTTGATTTTTTTTTGGTTATAGATTGCTTGTTATTGCTTTTAAATAACACGAAATTCTACACAAGGAAGGCTAATATTATTGATTTAAATTTTAATTCAGTACATTGTCATTATAGAAGCATAAAATACTGTTATCGAAACATTATTTGTTCAGGATTTTCAGATAGGGAAAATGAAAAGGCAGTCATCAAGGAATATGCGTTTTTTTTCTCACTGATGGACTGAAAAACTAGCTGGGGAAAAATTTCTCAAACAATTTTCTGACAGAACGGGAATTTGACTGACCTGCTCTCAAACCAGAGCCCGACCCTCTTGCCGTACCCTAAGGCGACGAAGGGGTTCTCCTCTTTTTGTAATGTGAAAGAACCGTCCTTGCGGTTTTTTTATGAGGGTAGGGAACCCGTGAGTTATTTTCAGGTGCCAGAAAGTACCATTTATTTCCTCCTTGGCAAAAAGGCTAAAATTTTGATGAAAAACATGACGTCACAGCCTAGCAAACTTCAGCCCCATCTCTTGGGAAAATGCGTTTTTTAAATTCTACGAAACAAGCCTTAAATTCATTGTAACATTTTAATTTTTTTTTAACAGAAGATTCTTTAAATTCATTAATTTTTTTCATTATTTAGAATGAAGATTAAATATTTTAATCTGTGTTCTAGTCCCATTTTTGTTTATCTTGGCATTGATTGTGATAGAATATTACTGAATTATTAGAGAATTATTTTAGATAACATTGAAACCTCAAGAATAAATAAAGAATTTTCCAGACAGAAATCCCAGAAAAAAATTTAGAATGTTACCTTATTTATAATTAGTTTATAAACAGTTATAATAGTGTGCCATTGATTAGTTCAGTTTAGTTATATTCATGTCCCGTTTTGAAGCAGAACGAGGGAAATTTTAATTCTGAACCGATGAGGGAGATGATGAGGACGACATCTGAGCTAGGGCTTTCGGAATTCGAGCCGGGCACCCTCCAGCTCCGAGGCCGTCATCTTACCCCTACGTCACTGCGACCACATTTTTGCATTGAAGAATTCATTCTGAGCTTTATATAATTACAAATTTATAATTTTACGTCACTTTCAATAAACATAGAGTATTGATTAAAATTAATTAATTATTTTAATTTTTTCAAGTATATTAGAGTTTCATGTTATTTATTAATGAAAATGGTTGAATGTTTTAAGTTATATATATATATATATATATATATATATATATACGCTTGTATTAATTTATTATGATTGGTTCAATCAAAGTAATCTGGATCCACCTTTTTGAATTAGGAATAATCTTAAGAAGTTTCATAATGAGCTGAATTTGGTATCAATCTTCTATTTCGCTGAAAGTACTTTGCAGAACAACTTTTGACGTCCCTCTTCTTTTTGCTTTTTCAAATGCGTTCCTAAGAAAAAGGGAAAGATAAAAGGATTTAAAATATACCCGTGGTCCTTCAAGATAAGAATCCCGAAGAAGAGAAAAGCTGCATCGATTATACTCGTATGAGGATTTAAATATTACATTTCTTGTTTTTGTCATTCTTGCTTTATATATTTCAGTATTTAGAATCAAATTAACTATCATTTTGGGATTTATAAATGGCAGAATGTTGCTTGGAATACAATAGTTATTCATTTGATAGTTATGTTTAAATTGATTTTGGAAGGAAAAAGCGAATTACCTTTACTTTTATATAATGAATCCTAAGTTATTTCGATAACACTACATGTGAATATTTGTGAACACGAATTTCAGATAAAAATTTAAAATTACTGAATACAAAGCTTATTCATTATTGACAAAGATTAATTAAGCTAATTAATCAGGTAATTTAAATCAAATAATAGAGTAATTGTAAAGCAATTTTTATTGACAAAAATATAGTTACTGTGATTAAAAATCTTATTTTAAATCATCATAACTGACAATTTGAAAATTTCACAAGTACATATGTGTTATGCTTTCAGAGGGCCCCCAAGAACTTAAGCTCCTGGGACCCCCAACAAGCTTAATACGCCACTAAAGTCTAAGAAGAATTAAGGCAGTTAGTCACCGGAAGTCGAAAGCGGAAGCCAGATGCGGCACTATATGGAGCAAGCAGATAGGAAACACGCCAGTCAACGTCAATGCTAGGAACCCGTTACCAAAATAGCCACAGCGCCTCCGAAACGAACCTCTACGACAATTTCATAGATCAAATAATCATAAAAACACAGGGTGTAGAAAACCGTCTAGCTTCAATGTAACCACCGGAGATTACACCCCTTGGAGGCTATGGGCTGCAATAATCAACCTTTCGAAAATTTGCCTTATTTTCAGCCGCGTATTATATATAACGACAGAGATTATTATACATAATAACCGGTTGTTATGTATAATAAACGCTGGGATAGACTTAAGAATCATGTACGTTCGCCAAATTTGAATTTTTTTCTGGTGATTTCTCCAAATGTGGTGCAGGTAAGTTCTTTTATTGCAACCCTTTAACGAAAATGCCGACGCCAAGGTTGAAATTTTTTGGCGATTCCTTCTATAATGTGATAATCCTAAGTTTTCATTTTAACCTTTAAAGGATACCAAATTTGAATTAGCTAACCATTCTCCTTCGATAATTTGAATATTCTGAGGTTAAAAAAAAAATTCCGTTAACATTTCGATCTTCTCTTTTCTCGTCGACCGTTGACTCCGACGGTTGTCTGATTTCCTCCTTGCGCTCGTGTGTTTACGGTTGCCTTTATTAACCTTTTTGTTTCTATTTGATTTTTCTTCAGGATTTTTCCAAAATCCTTTATGTCTTCTCGTGGTGATTACCGCGCAGGCGAATTGAAAGCTGGTTTGTACGATTTGAGCTTCCTTTATGATTTGAAGAATGGGCCAAAAAGAGAGCTGATCGACTTTTGCATGAAAATGGACCTCATTGTGAAGTGTCTGTTTGTCCAGTGTGCGATAAAAAAATGAAGCTGATTGAATTTCTTAATCTTGATGATGATTTGGTGTTGTGGAAAGTACGGTCAGAATGCCCATTATATTAAAAGATCTGTGCGAAAGGAAGTTGGTTTGAATTTAGTATCCTTAGTATGCCGCCGCCAAAATAAGGTAGTTCTTATTTTGATTAAATTTCAATATCTTCACTATCCTTTTGTTTCCGTTTTATCCTGATTTTCGCTTATTTTGAGAATTTTCTGTTTTTATATTTTGTAACTTTTTCGCATTTTCCGTAACTTCGTGTATCATTTTGTTCTGAATCAGTTACCCTAATTTTCAATTTTTAATTAATATTACCTTTCATATTTTTCATTAATAATTCTTGTGAAGTGTTTCTTATTCGTTTAGAATTCCGTTTTAAAATTTTATTGTATACTTTTCTACATGTCTCTTTTCAACCGTTTTTTTCCCCTCTTTCTGCCTAGTTTGGCGCTTTTCTCCAAGATGCCGGATTTTTAGCGAGTGTTTCAATAGTTGGCGTGATTTTTTATCATTTGGCGGGAGACCGGACATGACTCTTAAGTTTTACCAACTGTGGTAATTGTGTATAATTACCGATTATCCGCGTTGACCGTAACATATGAAGTGGTTACGACATATGAAATAAGGTTGTTAAAAGAGTTTAGGGTCATTCGTAAATTTTGCAAAAGTAGTCTGTCTAAAATCAATTTTAAATAAATCTCATTTGTGAAATACGTAGTTTTAGAAGGTAAGAATATAATTTTTAGAGAATAATAATAATAATAAAATTTGAACAACAACTCTACTTTAGTGCAAATAATATAAATTACCACTTAGAAAACTATTCTTATTGCTGCATAAAAGGACTTTTTGTGTTTTTTTATATACTTCGCCCAAGAGTGGAAGCCAAATGTCGTTGCAATCCAGGAAACTCACCTAAATCCTGGAGATAAACTTAAATTAGTTAATTACACAACGTATATAACTGACCGACTCACTCACCATGGTGGTGGAACTGCTTTATTTATTAGAAATTCAATCGATCACTATCCAACTCCTATCATCTCTGACTCTTTTGAAAATACCACCATTGCCATAAACCTTCGGAACTCTCAACAAATTACTGTCTCCAACATTTATAGGCGTCCTCACGGTATCATTTGTGCCGATGAAGTCAATAGAATTTTTAATTCAAATAATGGGTGCATTGCAGTTGGTGATTTCAATGATAAGCACAGCGCCTGGAGTTTGGGAAGACGTAATCAGAATGTAAACATCATCAACGACTACATCTGTAACAATAACCTTATTCTTCCTGCTCCTCCCGAGCCCACCCACTTCCCGCACAATAGCAACAATACAAGCACGCTTGACTTTGGTGTACTCAAGAACTTCTCCTCGGGTGATGCATCTTCCTTAAATAAACTCTGCCGCGATCATAATCCGGTATCCGTTGAAATCGACATAAATGCAAACATTCCTGCCATCACCAAAACTTTGAAAACAACCAACTGGATGAAATTTTATGATATTGCCAAAGAGGCAATTCCAGGCAACACCAGTATAAATTCGACTAAGGATATCGACGAGGTTATCAACAAAATTACGGCTGTAATTCTTACAGCTATAAACCAATCTTCTAAAGCAAAAATTATCAAGACCCGCACAGGAAGTTGCCTCCTCGCATTATAAATAAAATTACCGTCAGAAATCAAATCAAAAAGAGATGGCAAATTACCTATGACTCCAGATTTAAAAGGAAATCCACCCAGCTCACCAATGAAATTAAAGCTGACATCAAACAATATGACCAAGACTTTTGGACCGAATGGCTTCTTAGCCTCAATCAGGAAGACCTTTCTATCTACAACGCAACTCGGAAATTCTCAAGGAAGTTTCACAAAATCCCTCCTATTCTTGATACGGATGGACTCAAGTACATCCCCTCTGAAAAGCAAATGCATTTAATTACTCGCTTGAAAATTCCTTCCAGACAAACCCTGAGCCTTACGACAATAGACACATCTCCGATGTTAATAAAGTAGTCCAGCATTTTCTCAATAGCACGAGAAATGACAACAATATCAAACTTACCTCTCCCCTCGAAATTCAAGCTATAATCAGAAAGATCAATCCAAAAAAGGCTACTGGACCAGATGGCATACCGAATAAAGCACTCAAGATGATTCCTACAAAACTGCTCACTTGTATCACCAAGGTATTTAACAAATGTCTGCTTCACCACCTTCCCTCCATCCTGGAAGATTGCGCATGTACTCATGTTTCCGAAGCCTGGACAAAATCAGAAACTACCAGGAAATTATAGACCTATCAGCCTCCTGGGTAATCTAGGAAAGATCTATGAAAAAGTCATTCTAGCCTGACTAAAAGCACACTGCTCTGATGTACAAATCATTCCTGATGAGCAATATGGCTTCCACCCCAACCACGGCTGTGTGCATCAGCTTCTTCGTCTTACCAACTTAATTACTCATGGATTCAACAACAAACTTTATACTGGTTGAGTTTTCCTCGATGAGTGCAAGGCATTCGATAATAGACTAATTTACAAACTAATTGCAAATAAATTACCTCATTATCTGATTGATATCATAACTCTTTTCCTGCGCAATAGAACATTTGAAGTTAAATTAAATAGTACCCTTTCTGAAACAGGCCATATTAAAGCTGGCACGCCACAAGCAAGTATTCTACACCCCCCCCCTTCTCTATACTGTTTACACAGCAGATTTTCCTATGAACAGCCACATCATAAACTGCTTCTTCGCCGATGACACGGCAATCCTGGCCCAGGGCAGCACTACTAAATTTGTTATAAGAACTCTTCAACGTGGACTTATTGAAATCGAAAAATGATGTACGCTATGGCGT